>JAAGKR010003150.1:18965-79416 GCA_011419295.1 Clarias macrocephalus
CAGTGGAAACATCATGCTGGGAGTTGGATCCAAAATGGTCCATCTATTCCTTTTAATAAAACATGAGGTCCATCATTAATAAAGTTACACACACACACTCATTGTGAACTTGACTATCGCAGCAACATTGGGAAGTCTTTGAGTTAGACTTTCTGGGAAACAGACACGGACAAAACACAGTACTGGTGCTGATCAGAATCAGAATCACCAACTACTGTGTAATTACTTGTACAGCGTTTTTATGTTTGTCTGTACTCTGAGCGCTACATATAATACATATAACGTGTGAAGCCTATGATACCATCTGAAGTTCATGCAACATGATCTTGCTTCCCCAAAAAATTCAAGTTGCAAACTTCAGAGGATTTTATAGGTGACCATTTTTCGGCGTTAAACTGACTCGCTTCAAATAATAATCATTTAAAATGCAAATGATTCCTATTTCTTTATGAGTACTGATACTAAAATTAGTGTAAGCATATAAATTATTTTAAAAAAAAAATTGTTGCTTACAGTAAAGTTTTTTTGTGGGGTAAAAAGCGTAAAAAACAAAAGTAATCTGTCGTGTCCATAACTGTGGCAAATTCATATTGACAATATTTAAACAATTTAGCATTTTGGAATAATACACTTTTGCAGCTTTATGTCTTTTCATGTGAGCTCCAAGTCGGCCAAGTTTCATCTGAATGACAGTCAAGATTGTTGAAAGATTTGAAAAAAAAAATAAAAAGTAATGGACACTAAAACAAAAGATCATGAAATTGCATTTAGCATTTTTTAACATTTTAATCTGATAAAAATATAAACACGTATGCATATTTACAAGAAACCGAGCATGGATCAAGAGGTGTTGTATGAGCTTATCTGAAAATTCACTTTTTATTACTAATACCATGTTTTAACAGACAGTTAATTCAGCGTTGCTAAAGTTCCCGAAATGTCTTAACTTGACGATCCCAAAGCCCTCAACTTCCTGTTACTGATGATTGTTTCACTGTGCAACATCAAAAGCATGTTACCGACATCACTCACTGGATTGACCAACTTACAGGACAACGGGAAAGTCCAAGCAGCTCCGGGAAAGAGGATCTTAGATTTACACAAGTCAGGAATGTCCCTCAGAGCCGTTTCTAAACTACCGCAGAGTCCAAGATCAGTTTAAACTATTGTATGGAAATCAAAGTTAATGAGACATGGAGGCACTCCGCCAAGGTTTGAAGAAGACCCAGCCTCACCCTCAGCTGAGAGGAACGATCGACTAGAGTTTGCAGCTGACCATGTAGACAAAGGAAAAAAAAAACATCTTATGGGAACATTAAGACCAAAAGGTACGTTTAGAAGAGTAAAACTGAAGCAGTAATGCCCAAGAATACAGTACCAGTCCTTCAGCATGGTGGTGGTAGCATCATGCATCGGGTCTGTTTTATTGTCCCGTAAGTGAATAGAATAAGGAAAAAACAAGGACTAGCTCCAAATCTTTAGCCATCTAGCTGAAATTTTGAGGTTCTGATGAAAGTTTGGACAAAATCGAGTGTTCCAACAGATCAATGACCTTAAATCACGCATTAAGAATTGTTGTGGAAAGGATGAAACAAGCCAAGTTCAAGTTTCTGGAATAGTCAGCACTATTTTGGATCGTGCTTAAAAGTCAGGTCGGTGCCAGAAAACCAACAAATTTAACTCAACACTAGAAATTCTGCCAAGTGGACCGGTCAAATATCCAACCAGAATTCTGCTTGCTCATAGCTAACAAAAGTGTCTGCTAAAAGGTGGACGTTCAAATGAAAAATTGTGCTGCATGAACTGTGTAATTTTTTTTCAATGAATAAAGATGTATTTAAAAATGAATGAATAAAAGATAAATAAGAAAAACAACCTTGGCGAAAAAAGATTAAAAGAAAAAAAGGAAATTGATGCTACATTTATAACCCCATTTCTTATTTTCTACATGGATGCGAGGGCAAATAGCGCTAGCTAATTTTGTTTCAGCTGTTTAATTCATGATGTCACACATTTTGACACAAATATCTGGTTGCAGAGAAGTAAAACGCGACACTGGAAGCGTCACGGTTATTTCAGATCAGGAACCGTGAGGAAGATGATAAGACACGATCACCTTGGGAGTGAAACATCAGCACATGCCTCGCGCAAAGAAACGAAGCCCAGATTGGAGGGGTTGATGAGGTGGTCCGATTCTATGCTGCGTGTTGGGTGTCTGATCCGGTACGAGTATTTTTGGCAGGGCTCAAAGGAAATCCTCTATTAATCTGCATTCAGCGTTTTCAAAGCGGTTTGGTGGTGCGAGAGAGAGAGAGAGAGAGAATCATCCGTGTCATGACCGTAACCATTTCGTTCAACCTGAGCGAGCACTTTGTGAAGATAATAAATAAATAAAAATGGAGGGATGAGTAAGAAAATGTCTTGTGTTAATATTCAGCTGATCCTTGCTGTTCCTCATTTCGTAAAAAGTATTTAGAAAGTATAAATGGACACATTGAGAACACGATCAGTTGAAGCACGGTGGCGGCGGCATCGTGTTAAGACTTGCCCTTGGTTTCCTTCGGTACACACACTATTTTTAACAGTGAGAACGCAATCATTCCAGGCTAATGGACCATGAATCAGACACGGACCTACACGGCCACAGCTCAATGTAGGACGGCTCATGAGTGCGTCGGCCTTGACGTTTTTTTTTTCCAAAAAATCAATAATATTAAGCATAGAACGAAGATTAACTTCCCTGTTCCCGTCTTCCCTTGTGTTTAATGATGGCTCACAAACCAAGTAGGTGGATACTGGGGATGGGAATCACCAGTGACGATCCGATACGATATCACGATACCTCAGGGCTGATTCGATTCGAATACCCAAGTGCAGCATTTAAACACTACAAACTAACTTCAATTACAAGAGTTTAACATTTAAAAAGAGCTTGTATAATTATTATTCCTGAAATTAGGAAATAATTAATTCCTACCACATGCTGTGAAAATAGTTCAGAGTGCGCCACCTGTAGGACTATAAAGAAACAGCAGCCTATTACCGCCTCAGGCGCCGCCAAAGTCCCCAAACTTAACTTGACAGTGAGCGTACGGGTTGAGCGGCTGTGGGGCTTCTATTGCACAGGATTTTCGAGCAATTAGCGCTGGCGGTGTTGTGAGACTGGTGTAATTCTCGCACAAAGTTTGGAGAAAAAGGCAGATCAGAGAATTAACATGCGTGATTAAAAAATAAAAAATAAAATAAATGTATGCCATAATTCTGAGGCTGAATCACAGTTCCGGTCATGACCGGTTCATCTCGATTATAAACGTGAATGAATTTGAATAGCTAAAAATAAATAAATAAATACATTTTAATAATGAATCATGGTTCATAACTGAAGTGATTTTTTTTTCCCTCCACTTTGAACTACTTTATTTACACTCTTTTCACACACTACGGGCAATTTGGGAACGCCAATTAGCCTAATCTGCACGTCTTTGGATTGTGGGAGGAAACTGGAGAACCCGGAGGAAACCCACCAAGCACAAGGAGACTTTACTTAGAACACCAAAGAAAGAAAAAAAGTTTGTTTTATTTCCTTTTTTATTTTTTTGACTCAATATCGTTTAAGCGCATTATTACAGAAGTCCAAAGTAAACACACCCACGCCTGTATGAACCTGCCATGCCCAAAAAGTTCACATCACGTTCACACCTTGAGGAACTGCAACGTCTTATTTCACTATGTAGATCCAAAGTACCTTCAGTACCTGTTTTTTTCCCCTCAAAAAGTACCAAACATTCTTAACAATGAATAGTTTAGTGGTAGGAGGAAGAGCTAACTGACCATTTAATCAGTCCACTCACACCAAACCTTCCAGCACCCACACACACACAGTAAACACCTCAAAATATAAACACTCCAACACACAAACACACACTTACACACTCACACATCCTCCTCAAGGCTTTGACTCACCACTTGGAAGGAAAAAAAAAAAAAACCCAAGACCCACACACACACACACACACACACACACACACACACACACTTACAGATCCTACACTGAAGAACATCTCGGGCCACCGTAAAGGATAAACAGTAATCAGCGCTTTGAGACTCAATTTACTTGGGCCTTGTTCAAATAAACGCCTTTGCCTGCTGTCTGTTCCCTCCCACTACTGTACTTCGACAGGATTTAAAGTCATCTGAGAAAAACAACTTCTATATGATCCAATCTCAACGTACACAATCCCAAACTTTTAGATTCAGATATTAAAACCAACAGCATCACGTAATAATTTGTCGTTTGTTGCTTTTGGGTTATTCATCAGTTGCTACAATAACATTTTTTAAATCAGTTTCCATGTGAAAGAGGTACGGAAGATTTTGTAAGAAAAATACATCACCATGATAATCAGGAGCAGAGACTATAAGAGTTATTCATTGTTCAAGGTTCTAACACGTCAAACTGTACAACACGTTTCAAAATTCCTTTACAGGAAATACAGAAAGAGGAAAAATGACATACATTGCACAGTACCTGTCGTGCAGCCCCAAGGCCATGGTGTCCCCTCGATGCACAGGGTAGTCCATTCCCGCGCACTCAACCACAGCGCACCTCTGCAACACAAACGAAGAAAAAATTAGTCAAATCACATACTGCTAAATTGTTGTTCAGGTTTACATTCCTAATCCGAATCTTGGCAGATCCAGATCAGACTGCTTTCATGTAGTCTGAACGGCTTATATTGAAAAACAAACAAACAAACAAACACCACACACATTGGATCGACCAATCGATTGGGATTGGAACACCAACACTGGATCAGCAAGTCCGATCTGAACCACATCCAGAACTGGTTTGGAATTGTATTTGTAATGACGCATCCCAGTCTGAACGCTCCACACTCGAATCGGATTTAACGCTGTCCGTTAGGTCACTCGTTACCCCGACGTGGAATTCCACAGCATGACATAACCTCATAGTATGGGAAGTGGATTCATGGTTGAAAAACGACCGTGGAAATGAAAGATTCCTCTTTTTAAATTTTTTTAAAACAATTTTTACCTTTATAATGGAGATGAATCGGTCATAACCAGAATTGGCCGTTTTTCAGTTTCGTTGGACATGACCGACGGGAGAGATCGTTCTCGGACATAAATGATTCCGTCCTGAGTGCAGAAGCTCCGGAGTGCGCAGCAGAAACACATTTTCTGTAGCGAGAAAATGCAAAACGTCAATCCTGCAGGTGGCGCTCCATGAACTATTCGCACATTTCGTCCCATGTTATAGGAGTGAATTATTTGCCAGGTTTGTTTAGAAATAATAATTAATTATGGCAGATGAGATCTGATCCACGCTGCTCAGTGAAATGTTAAACTATTGTATTTTAAGTTAGTTTGTAGTGATTAAACGATGCACTTGGGTATTAAATTAGAAAACTAATGTTATAAGGAACAAGCTACGTTTAATTACTCAAACTTTTTCAAGGTTTAAAATTGTAACAAAAATGAGTGGAAAATTTTATATCGCATTGGGATATTCTTAAAATCATGACGCGTGTAGAATCAATTTTAATCGGATCGTCACCGAGGTATCGCGATAATATCGTATCAAACTGTTTCAAAAGTTAAGTTGCTGTGGGTTTAAACTTGTAAATGAAACAGAAAAACATTGGAACTTTAAACTAAGGAACTAAGAAACGGCCACATTTGTTACAACATGGTCCAAGTGATTTTGTTGCAATAGCGGGATCGGGTCTATTAATCCCAGAACCTCACCAACACTTTGTACTTTATATAGTACGTACTGTATGTATATAGTCTAAATAACAGTCAGAGTTGCGTTAACGATCCTGACTTCATCATTCCTTCTCCATGATCTCGTTCCCCTTTCTGTCTCCGCTTACGCTGGAACCCTGGACAGCATATGGCACATCTATTAATATTGTGCTGCTCATATTTTGGGGCGTTGTCTGCCATCTGGGAGTCCAAACATCCTGCTGGGTTACACGAGCAGGGTTCACCAGTGAGAGAGAGAGAGAGAGAGAGAGAGAGAGAGAGAGACACAGGGTTTTGGGGAGGAAAGCGTCCAACAACTCTGCAGTAATTAAGTCTAGCAGAAAGAGAAAAGCTCTAAACTTTAAAGCATTACATCACCGTCAACCAATGCCAAGTGACCTGATTGAAACTTGGCCTCAGGTAAACTTCCTCAAAGTTTTTTTTTTTCCTTTTCTCCCAGATGTAAATTGCATTTATAACAGATTTATTGGCGGATCATGCCGAAGTGTGAAGGTGTGAAAAAAATCAAAAAGCACCAGATAAGGACACGACCATAACGTCCCAGGTTCAACCTCCAAAGTTAAGATCCCTCCAAACACCGTAGAAGTCTTACCCATAATACACTGTGTTTACAAACTGCCTGATACTTTCTTATTCAAATATTGAGTTCTGTACAGTATTAAAAGAAAAAATGTATATGAAATATATAAAAAATAAAAATAAAAAAAAAAAGTGCACCTGACGTAAACTTTCCAACTATTAGGTTCTGTTGACTTTTATTTCTTTGGCCCTGACCCTTGACTCTTTTATGTGCCTGGTGATAATCTGTAATTTAGCGCGGTGTTTACGGACCGTTATAACCGGCTGCTTTATTTATAATCCGTGTCTCTGGTCAGATGAAGGAAAGCGGCCGGGTGTAGGATCGAATAGTGAGCGGTTTGTTAGAATGTCCCGGTGAGGTAATCCGCGTTTACGGCCGGTTTTAAAAACTCGCCGCCCGTCCAGGTCGAGTCTCCTACCAGCAGCCTTGGGGAGAGATCGGGTTAAGGGGTAACGTTACAGGTTCACATGCAGCTCGTACTCATGGCGCAGGTCAAGTCCTAAACCCGGTCACCGAGGGCGGGGTCAAAACCGGACTCTAAATCGGTCAAGTTCCAGTTCCTCAATCAGCAAAGTCAAGGCAGGGTTGTAGACATGACTTCTGACCGTAAATGTGGCCAAGAACCAAGTACTTCCTCAAGAAGACGGAATCTGATTAACTGTCCTGAATCCCTTTAGTAAATATGTGGAGTTCTCTCATTTACTGACACTCGTTTATAAATATTATTTTATCCTGCTTCGAAAAGCTCAAAATATTACAGTCGGGAATATACGTGCCTCAAAAATGGCCTTTGTTCAGCGTTATACTGTCGCACTTCAAACAATAATCATTTAAAATTCTATTTATTTGTATTTGATACTAGAAGCTTGCTCCAATTTTAGTATCATTTGACCTGCTTAAAATTGTTTTTTGATAAAAGCTTAAAGAGCAAAAAAATTATTTTTAAATCTGTAGTGTCCGTAACCATGTCAAACTCATGTCGCAATATCTTAAGAATTTTGCTTTTAGAACAATAAACTTTTAGGTTTATGTCTTTATGTGAACTCTAAACTGGACAAGTTTCATCCAAATGACAGTTAAGATCATTGAAAGAACTTAATAAATAAATAAATAATAGACACTACATGAAATTATATTTAGCAAATGTGTTTCCTTTTATCTGATAAAAATGTGTATTCGTACTTACCAAAAAAACGGATAAAACAGACAAAGTAGGGATCGGGAGATGAGAAGCGTTAAGTATTATAGAAAACGGTGTTATATGATCCTATATGAAAATTCTTTTTTTTTTTTTTTTCCAGCAGTCACCTCCCGATACAATATTATCACAATCCCTTGGTGCCGATTGAATTAAAATTTTAATTCTATAAAAGAATCACGATTTTATATTATATTCACGAAAAAATTATTTGGGGTTTAAGACGAGTAACACATCGAGATGGCTTTTGGAATTTTTGTCTGTCTGTCTGTTTGTGCACACATCAATGCAAAACCACTAAACAAATTGTAATGGGGTTTTTACAGAAGTATTTGGCTGAGCTTGAGGTAACATATAGGCTTTGTTTCATTGCACAGGAAGAGAAGATACTTTGAAATTTAAAATGGTAAAAGCCCTTATGCAGTACAGACCAAAAGTTTGGACACCCCTTCTCATTCAAAGAGTTTTCTTTATTGTGCTCTTTCTTGTGTTCTTTAGCCCAAACGCGTCTCTTCTGCTTGTTGCCTGTCCTTAGCAGTGGTTTCCTAGCAGATCTTCTACCATGAAGGCCTGATTCACACAGTCTCCTCTTAACAGTTGTTCTAGAGACGTGTCTGCTGCTAAAACTCTGTGTGGCATTGACCGGCTCTCTGATCTGAGCTGCTGTTAACCTGCGATTTCTGAGGCTGGTGACTCGGATGAACTTATCCTCCGCAGCAGAGGCGACTCTCGGTCTTCCTTTCCTGGGCCGGTCCGCATGTGAGCCAGTTTCTTTATAGCACTTGATGGTTTTTGTGACTGTACTTGGGGACACTTTCAAAGTTTTCCCAATTTTTCAGACTTTTGGTCTGTACTGTATATAAATCGACCTTGAAATAATAATAATAAAAAATAAATTACCTACCGTAAGACAAAGTAAAAAAAAAAAAAACAATATATATGCACGGGGGTATGTGTATACTATATATAAAATAACTCCTTTTATTATTTCACGAAACCCATGACTGGTTTGAGATACTCTTGAGAATGAGTACCAAATGGTGGACTAACTCAGTTCCCAGCTGGCTCAAATACACACATGGCCTCAGTCCTGGGACGTTCTCCATCTCTGTGTCCACCTGTCATCTAACTGAGGCGAGAAGCCCTCCACAATCTGCTGAAGCCTAGCATCTCCACTTCACACAATCTGACAAATCCCCTAAAGTCCCTACAATCAACTTTACCGTTTCTCTTGGAAATGAGGCAAACATTAGAAAACCCAAACTTGGGTAAGTTCTCAGACATTGTGTAGGTTGTCAGCGGGATATCTGATCCTGAGACGAGGACCTTTCTCATGATATAGGGAAGAACTTTATGCTGTAATTGCGTTCGTTTAGATTATGAACCCTAGGGCTTCACGGTTAAAGATCTTTACGTCTTCCGTTACTTGAACCGAAATGATTTAAAGTTCTGTTGGCATGGCACAAAAAAAAACACACCAAAACCTTAAATGCTTAAAATAGACATGGGCCTGATTAAATACAGTACATGTGCACGTTACTCATCACTCTGTCCTCTAAAGTGATGTATACAATTCAGCAGCACCCTACTGTACATTAGCTCTTGGGTTTGGATCTCAGCCCAGCACGTAAATCACGTAACATTAACCACCACTGGGACGGTGAGACATTAACACCTTAACCACACTGGCAAAAGCTTGACTAACATGCTAGCTAGTTAAGAGATTTTTTTTTTTTTTTTTTATTGGTGTCAAATACCGGATAGACTAGCTGGACCATGAGCATGTAAACATGAACGGTCTGAGCACACACCCTCATAGTTCAGATACTTGCCTTTTCCAAACACAAGTAAAAGAAGTATCGCTCTTTAGAAGTTTGCATACCCTTAGTTTGTCACATGCTTTGTTTGCATTGTCAAAGTCGGAAGAAAAGCTAGGCAGGTTGAACACACAGGCAGAAAGGATGATCCCTAACAGGTGACAAACTCGATCCCTTTTTGTTTTGGCTCGGACAAAGACTTGTCTAACTTGCCGGGGTTTATTAGTGAATAAAAGGAAAGGAATAAACGTTACATTCTGCAAAAAAACAAAAAAAAAATGGTATTGACTTAATTTTTTTATGTTATACATATAATACAAAGAAAAACAAAAAGTGTGTGTCAAAGAAGCTACTTCTCAAGTTTATGCAACCTGGATGTGACCAGCCTTGCTTCCCTAAAGAAATTGCTAACTTTAATTGCTAAATTGCTAATTTTAGTGTTATACTGCCTCGCTTCAAACAATCAATCATTTAAACCGCAAATTATTCATATTTCTTGGAGTATTGATACCAATTGATACTTCTAGAAGCATATGACCTTGAAAATTGACCCTTAAGCATTTTTTGTGGTAAAAATAAGTAAAACCTGTAGTGTCTGTAACATCTTAATTTAGCATTTTAGAATACACTTTTTCAGGTTTGTCTCTTCATGTGAAATCGAAATTGGCCACTTTTCATCTGAATGATTCTATGTTAAGATCGTTACAAGATTTAATTTTAAAAAAATTCTATTTAGCAAATGTTTCTTTTAATCTGATATACACATTTGCAAAAAAACAAAGCATGGTTCAGAAGATAAGAAGTCTTACGCATTATGAAATATGGTGTTATATTCTCCCATCTGAAAATGTACTTTTTTCACCATAGTTGACACTTTTTAGCAGCAACACCATGTTTTGGTTGAATAGTACTGCGGGTAAAACCATTAACAGAGATATTGTATTGGAAATAATGTAGAAGTATAGTCCATTGCACTTGATTTTTTTTATGTTGAATTTTCAAGTAAAGCATCTCTTTGGAACCAAAGGCCAAGAAAGTGTCCAGACACAGAACTTTAGCAGTTTCCTTCAAACCAAAAAAGTTCTGTGGATAATTTTTTCGCAAAATGATACAGCGGTCGCTTAAGGAATAAAATCTCTAGTCTGACTGATTATATAAATATTTTATAAAATAAAAAATTATATTTATATTCTTACATTTATTCATATTAATACTATAAAATATAAATATTTATAAATATATTGTATTTTTTTTTTATTTATAAATATTTACAGATTTTTAAACTGAAATTGTTATTCATAATTTTAGACAGAAAAAAAAATACTGATTTGGGGAGACAAAAAAAACTAGAACGCCAAAATTGTTGTGATAATCGTTATTAATACATGAACATCTACTAAATCATATTTTGTTAATATTTTTAGAGAGATAATTTTATTCATAATTTAATTATCATATTGGACGTAATGGACAGTAGAATTTTAGATCCACTGCACTAGATATTTTTGATGTTGAATTTTCAAGTAAACAACTTCTTTGGAACGAAAGACACCAAACTTCACCTGCTTACGTCAAACAGAAAAACATTTCTGAGGAGAATTTTCACTGGTTACTAAAGGAACACTAAGGAACCCTCTTATGTTGTGTGTACACGAGACTATTTGCCTGGGCTATAACCCGAGGCTGAGGTACAAGCCCGGGCTGAAGAAAGAGTGTTTGTGTGTAAGTCATATGATAGAAACTGAATGTGACAGCAGCGGTGTCTAAGTCGATACCGAGATGTCATCTAACGTCATGACCGAGGATGTATACTGTTGACTCATCGTGAACGGGATGTTGGCAGGGACATCACAAAAACGAACATTAAACAAGCAGCTCAAATATACACACACACACCGGGTTAGTCAATATTAATTAATGATGAGTGTGTGAATGGTGTGCCGGTGCTCCAAGATGAAACACTTCACTCGTCCAAATAAACGAAGACAAACTATGACTTTAACGCCAACACAGTTTGTGAAAACTATCCCCTTAGTCCAAGAACAACCAGGGAGAATATTTGAGTCGGCTTCACCCCCCACCTCGGCGTCCCTTGCCGACTCTCCGTTTCTCCCCAGCAACACTCTCGCTGACGGACACGGGCACGTGGGGCGAGTCGGGGCACCAGATGCCACTTCTGAGGCGCAGCCGTCGAGATGACGAGGCTTACCAGGAAAAGCGGCCCTGCTGCCACGGCAACTGAGAGAGCGGATTAAATAAGTCGTGAAAAATAAGACGGAGAAAGAAATGACAAAAGAAGAGCGCAAGATATCCGACCAGGTTAATTAGAGACACGCGAACGGGTGAGATTGCGATAAATAGCACCACAACCCCGACTCGGACCCCAATCCGAATACACTCGACCTCAAAGTCAAGTGTAAAGAATGCATCACGTGGCTGGGTCTGCTTCCTACGCTGAAGAAGGCGCGAGGGTTATTCTTAACATGGTCTCCAAGAAAAGTAGGGACAAGGTGCAAAGTGAAGACGCTAGCGTACAAACTTCGCGTCTTGGCATCGGTACATTTTCCTAACATAATTGTTTTATATAAAAAGTTCGCCTGTTCGTGTTTAATGGGAGACTGAAGATAAGTTCGGCACATATCGCCCCCTATTGTATTGGAGTACGTAGATACGAAAGTGTTCCCGGGTACGGAACAACATGAATAACGTGAAAGTGGATCAACGTTGGGGCAAATCGGACCTCTGATACGTAAACGACCTCAAATAAAACTAGCGGTATTACGATGTCATATCGTGCACTCTTGGAACAATTACGAAGCTTTATTTTCGACCGCATTTCCCACATCCATCAATAAGAGCTTTAATGTCTGAGTGAAGGGGGGAAAAATAAAAATCAATACAACATTAAAGTTTCAACACGTTTCTAATTCAATCATCTTCCATCCAGTCCAGGAGACGGAACACACTCTTATAGAAGGCGTTTATGACTTCCGAGTCAAAGGCAGATCCTGAGTTACTGTACGTGTTCTCGTCTCCATCTGGCGAGAAGCAGGATCGAGTGACTCGGCGCACGCCTCCTAACCCACGCGCCCCGTTTAGGAGCACAGCTCCGGGTAGAACGAGAGAGAGAGAGAGAGAGTTCAGGGTTACGGTGTTGTCATGCTCAAAATACATATGTGCGCTTTAAGGTCTATTTTTAATCCCCCCCCCCCCGATATATTTAACAGGCACAACATAATTATTACCGACGGTTCAAAATATCATCAGCAGAGGTGACGGCTCTCGTGTATTTATACCCCTGACTTCTGCAATTTAAAGCGGCACGCAGGACGAGAGTCACGTTATTTTCCACGACGATTAAACCATCAGCACACAATTACACAACCGTGTCTAATTCCTTTTGTTCATGACGCACTTCTCCTTAACTGCAGTACATTCCCTACGCAAAAATAAACAGACAGATAAGCACAAAATCCTAGAATGCCAAAATCGGTTTAATAAATTAAACATAAAATATCCTCACACAAAAGATGCTAATTTGTTCTGAGAAAAAATAAACCAGACTGTCAGAATTTATTTCTTAAAAAAGAGAGATCTAAGAAAAAATTGTTAAAAATTATATTTAAAAAAAGATACAATTTTAATAGCCATTTAAGACATAAAAAAATAAATACCTATAATTTTTTGCTCATTTACATTTTTATTCATAATTGTTGACAAAAGAAATACGGATTTGTTTGTTGAAATTTGTTTAAAAATCATTATTAGTACATAAACATGTACTAAATAATTTTTTCTAATATTTTTAGATATGCTGATTTGTTGGAGAGGACACAAATAATTTACATAAATTAAATTAAACAATTTTTTAAATCAAATTTAGACAACCAAAATTACAAAGTGTAATTTTTTTTTTTTACACAATTGCCTTTTACAAAAAATTAAAAAAAAAAGGTAATAAATAAAAAGATATCATGATCTTTCCAAATAAAATATGACATTTTATTAAGGTACGGATATTATACCATCATGGTGCTCAACACTGGAGGTAAATCTTTTAATTGATAAGTAAAGAGAGGAAACATCCTACACTGCAGGAGGTGATGCTGTACAGCTGGACTACATCATCATGTCCAACGTGTCCTGCTTTCTCATGAAAAAAACCCCAGTGCTGTACAACATGTGACCTACACATGATGCACTAAACTGAGGAAAAAGAGAAATAAGAAAAAAAATAATAAAAAAATTTAAAAAATCACATGAAGGAAGTGTTGTTTGTACAGAGACGATTGTGTTTATGCTCCTAAAAACATTTCTATTATGACTCGACAAAACTTTATCATCATAAACCACAAGATCCCCGGCTGATTAAACACGTTTAAAAACCCTGAGCATCCTCACCACCTTGCTGCTGTCCCGCTCAGTCGCCATGGAAACGCGTAGCGGGTTAGTCAGGTCAGCGACGGAGGAATCAGGGCTAAACCTTGTCGCGTGCGTTCTGATTTAAAGTTCACCGCTATCATGTCTCTGATGTTTTCGCATAATTCCGTGACAGAAGGTCGCATAATGAGCGCCGCTCCGCGGGCTGCATATAAATAATCTCAACGCGCTCTGGTAGGGAGTCTTATTAAAAGACAAAATATTGGTGTAGACGTTTAAATAACGCTCGCAAAACACAGGCAGAAGTTCAGCTGGATACAGTGAAAAGCAGAATCCTCAGAATCACATTTACATCACGAGGAGGAAGAAGAGATCTGATTAAAGAGGATTGAAAATGAAAAGATGATGAAGGAGAGCGAGACTAGAAGACGGCGGGGATGCATTTTATTAGATCGCCAACCACCGCAAAACAAGGAGATCAAGTGAATAAGTCTATAAGCTGACTGACAGGAGGTGGGTCCAATCACAAACAAGCATTCGGGACTGGAGGGCGGTTTTGTGAGTCTCTCACCAGCCGGAAAAACTTTTTCTGAGGTAATGAATAACAATTTACTTTTTTTTTTTTCTATTGTCATGTTCTATATATCTTCCAGGTTAATATATGAGCAACAGCAAAATCATATTTGCTGAAGGGCAAACACTCGGAAACATCAAAGCTAGGGATGTAAATCACCATCTGATAAGTATCACGACTTCATAAATATTCCGATGTCATATTACATTTTTAATTATGTTACAATTTTAAAGCTTTAAAAAGAAAAAGAAAAAAAATAAAGGTTTAATGAGTAATTAAATGTAGCCTGCTCCTCATAACAGTTTTTTCACTTAAAACAAAATCGCAGCATTTAAACAAAACGACCTAACTTCAAATACAAGAGTTTAACATTTAACTGAGCAGCACGTATCTCGGTCAGATAATTCACCCCCAACACACAGGATGCAAATGTGTATTAATTCAGAGTGCGCCACCTGTAGGATTATAAAGAAACCGCCTCAGACTCTGAGTGCCCGTGTTGAGCGACTGCTAGCATGTGCAGCTTCTAACTCTGCGCATGAATTCCGACTAATTAGCGCTGGCGGTGTCGTGAGACTGGTGTAAGTGTGTGTAATGCGCAGCTTTGAGATCAATTCCCTCAGAGTTTGGAGATGAAGGCAGATCGGAGGACTTTAACGTGCACCATCTTTGATAAAGTAACACCATAAAAATATATTTCACCAAAAATTATGAAACTGACAGGAATACGAGTAAAGAAGCGAAGGTTGTGCATTTCAGTGTCGCCGATGTGAAATCACGGTGTCGTTACACCATCGCTGACTTTTTGCACAGCGATAGTTCTGAAGAAAGTCAGATCAGATATCGGTTTTGATATTGTGATATCGATATCGCGATAAAACAATTAATCAGTACGTCCCGTTTTAACACTGGAAAATCTGGTGAGAAAAGTTATTGAATAAATATTGGTGCAAGAAATTTTTAATATATAGATTTAAATATATATTAAATAGATACACATGGAACAAACAGATATACATGTTGTATGTAAAATATAAACTGTTTACATGTAGTTTAATAGACTTGTTAAAGAGACAGATTGCACTCCTGCCCCAGGAGTCTAAAGATCTACTGCACAAGTTGAACAAATCAACCCTCATGTAGTTTGTGAGAAACATTACAGTATTCACCCTGATCACGTGTAACATCTAACACTGAGATTACTCTCTTTATTAAGTTTATTACTTTGATCTCTGCCTCTCTCTCTCTCTTCTCGACATGTCTGATCATGTTTATCCCTAACTTCTTAAAGTTAGCAGGCTAGGCTAACAGGATCACCAATCACACAGGATGATCACACTGTAACACGGTGCTGTCCTGAACATCAAAGCGCCCGGATCAAAACTTAATCATTTAAATTTAAAAATAAAAAAAACGACCGTTTAGAATCCAGTGCGTTAAAGATAGATCAAAGCCCCAGCTCGGTTACTATCGTTACCGGATTTAGCTCCGTAGCAGCACATTAGCGCAGCGGACACTCCGCCCCGGAGCCCGGACCGGACACGGGGAGACGGGTCGCACCGCTGAGACAGGTTTAAACCCCGCTTAGAACTTTAATAAACGCGGATTCTTTACCTCTAGCCACCGGGTTTGCCCTTGTTTTCTTCTTTAAACCGCTCCAATCTACTCCACTCATGGAGCCCAGCAGGACACGCCCTCTTTATCCTGATTGGCTGGCGCGGTCTTGGGAAGGAGCGCTGCGCACAGAGCTGATTGGCTCACGCGGAAGTCGATCAACACTAGCCGCTGAAAACTTCCGTCGCCGAAAGAAGTTGCGCTGAGGAGAAGGTGATTGGTTAATTCAGGAAGCGCCAGTACAGGAGCAGGGAGTCAATATTTCTTATTTATTACAGTACTTAAGTCAGTCATACCAGCGCAAATAACATTGTGAATTATAGGGATATATATTTAAATACATACGTTCTGTTTTTAAAGGTGTCATCCACTACTTTATGATCTGGTGTAATTTGTTTTTTTTTTTTTTTTGGAAATAATTTCCTACATAATTTCGCATACCCATGACATGGGAAATCATGTAGGAAACAAGAAAGTAAAAAAATAAACATAAAGAGATAAAGCAAAATAGTATGATGTATATTATATTAATATAATATTAATGTCATCTTGTAATTATCAGAATGTTATCATATATATCAATACCTAACATATAGCAATAAATTTAGTGTTAAAAATCTATACTAGTTTTTCTTGTCCTGAAGTGTGTATATATTTTTTTGACTGACTGTATTTTTATCTTTTTTATGTATTTATTTTTCAAGGTGTTATCAACTACTTCATAATCTGGTGTAATCTCTTTTGGAAATCATTTCCCACATAACTTTTCATAACATAGGAAATCATGTAGGAAAAGAAAAAACATAAAAGAGAAGTAAAATAATATGATGTATATTGTATTAATATCATTTTAATATTACTATCATGTTATAATAATAATAATAATAATAATAATAATAATAATAATAATAAAAATAAGTATTCTTCTTCTTATTATTATTTATATATTTTTTCTGTATTAATATTTATTTTTATTCATTATTTTACATTATTCACTACTTTTTGACATTATTTTACCTTATTCACTACTTTTTGATTTGGTGAATTTTTTTTCTGAAATATTTTTTTTTTTTAAAGACTCACTCACAACACCCCTTTTAATCCCCATAAATCGTGGCTTTTCAAAGTCCAGACTCCAGTCCAGGATTAAATGTAACTTATTTATATTTCTTTATGAGTATTGATACTAAAATTGTCAGCTTCTAAAAGGCCTGTAAAAAAGTTTTTTTGGTAAAAGCATAATATAAAGTAAAAAATCTGTAGTGTCTGTAACCGTATCAAATGCATGTTGCAATATCTTAACAATTCTGCATTTTAGAATAATACACTTTTTCAGATTTACAGTTTATCGTTTTATTCAGTTTTACCTGAATGACAATTAAGATCATTGAAATATTTGAATCTGAAAAAGTTATGTACACTACATAAAAGGACATGAAATTGTATTTATGGTATTGTATGTGTATACTGTACATATTTACAAAAATATTAGGCATGGATTGGGGGATAAGAAGCAATAAGTATTATTTGCATAACTTATTAATGCAAAGACATTTTTGAGTATTTTACACGTTGTTTACACTAAGTTGTACTTCTTTCATCATCAGCCAAATACACTCCCTGTTCGGTAATTGGAGAGTGAATCACAGATGAGAAATTTAAAAAGTAGATCAGATAAAGATGAAGTTTTGTCTTAAAACAACTCCAGTCTGGTAACATTCACTTACAACTATTCAAGGCTGTTTTTTCATCAGTGAAAATGTTTAAAATAAAAAGTGGTACCTTGGCATATGAATTTAATTTATTCCAGAGGCAAATACTTAAGGCAAAATTTCACGTTGCGAAATTAATTTTCCCGTATGAATAGTGTAAATGCAGAAAAGCCACGCAAAAATATTACCAATTTAAAAAATTTTCAACACTGTAATAATATTTTTGCATATAAATACAATCAAACATTTAATACAAAGACATGTAAATGAAGTAAAATATGAAATAAATAGAAATTAAACCAATGTACAGACTAAACCTTTCTTTTATTTATATGGATCAAAGCTAGCTGGTTCTCTTCCAATATGGCGCCCGCGTTAACGTGTTAACCTTACTAGCATCACCGGCTAGTATCTGTTGAGCGTAAGTGACGCGTACGCATGCGCAAAGATGGTGCGCATGCGCGGAGGAAGACGAGCAGTGACAGCGGGGCCTCTCCCATTATTCCTTATTGGGTGAATTTCTAGCTTTGCTGCTAGCTTTATCTGCTTAAGCTAGTCAGCCAGAGGAGATAAACAGGACCTGTCAGCTTTCCTTCTAGTGTGTCCTTTTATGTATTTATTTACTTGTCAGTTTTTACCTTAAACACAAAACAACAACTCGAGGCCTTGGTTAGCTGGTAGCTAAGCTAGCCGTGTTGTAAATAAATGGCGTCCGATACGAGTGATGCCGAGGAGTTTTACGACGCAGCAGAGGATGTCAACTTGTCTCCATCGCCGCATGTGTGAGTACACACTCCTGGGATGAGCCCAGGATAGATTTCATAATTTATTTGTGTCAAAAAACAGGCGAATTAAGCTTGCAAGTTGAGCTAGCAAGGCCGAATGTCAAACCTAGTATTAGGCTTCTAGGCGTGTCCACTACTTAGGGTGTTTGACGTCATACTGTTATATTGGCCGCGCGCGCTGTGTGCAGTGCACTTGCTTTACAATATATCGGTATTTGGGTCGCGGCCCGTGTTATCAAAAACTCAATTCAGTTAAGTCCTGGACTTCCTGCTTGTGGTTTGTGGTTTATTCTGATAATCTGTTTGTGTGTGCTGATTATGATGACTGTCACGCCTCGAGCCTGGTTTTTATTTATGCCTGTTTTTTTATTTTTTTTTATAAAATATTCTTTCTTGTGTAAGACCTTAAGGTGTGACACGTTGCATCAGGTGCTTATCAGACTCCATCTCACCTGACACAGGACAGGTTACCAAGCAAAACAAACAGGTTTCACTTAATTCACATCAATCTCATGTTGTTGTGAATTAAAAGTTTTTGGTGATGTGTCCAACTAATCTGTGTAGGATCGTAAATCGGTTAACATGCAGTGAAATTTTTTGAACTGGTACTGTTTGCGCAGGAATGTTTGTATAACCTTTACGCTTGTTACTCCTGAAGAGTCGACTCTTTGAGTCGAATTAGTGAATCGACTCTTTGAATCGAACCAGTCACTCTTTATAAGTGATGTTGCAAAACGTCACAAAGGATAAACCTCTGCTGATCTGTCTAACTTTCTGTCTATCTAGCTCTAGATATCTGTCTGTATCTACAGCGTTGTGAAAAAATATTGCCCCCCCTTCCTTATTAAAAATAAATAAAAACAAATATATGACCCTGTCACTTGATCTTGGCGTTCAGTATGAATACTGACTCTGAAGGCGATTCCTCATGATCCTTCTGGCTTTTTGGGTTATGCCGGAGGTGACAGACCTCCTCAGGGGTGGCCTTACCCGCCATCACAGAAGTGGTGTAAATACCATACATACAACAAACTTTAAATATGTATGACCCTTAACACAATATATTTTTATTTTATTTAATATTTCTGTTCATTTCACATTTCAGAGATCCAACCTACAAACCATCTCATTCATCTACTCGTATGTGGAGGAGGAGGGGGGGGATCCCATTTTTATTTGTCACATACACACACAGTCATATGCAGTATATGAAGTAAAATGCTTTTAATGTCTGAACATGACCAAAAATGTGAAAAAAAAAAAAAAAAGAATATGAAATATAATAAAATAGAAAAAATACAGTATAAAAAAGAATATGTTGAAATAAAAATATGAAGTAAGAACATGATAATAGAAATGATACAAATATAGAAAAATTTTGGCTGTAAAATTTAGTAGTTAAATGATGTATGATTTTTTTAATGTAGTTAAAAAAACTATAAAGAACTAAACTTTTTGGTGGGTAAAGACGGCACTTTTTTGTTAGCCTTTAAAACCCAGAGCATGTTAGCCACCTTCTGTTTTTTCCCCTGATTTATATGGCGTCAGGATTGAGCAATAAAGAGTTATTCTTAGATTTCTTTTTTCCAGCACAGCCCTAGACATTATGATGAATTAACCATTATCTTTTTACTTTTTCCAAGTTTATTTAAAAATTTTATTTTTTACTCAACAATGTTTTTATTGATTTTAAACAGGGATATAACAGGGTAAACATGTAACGTTTCAATATACATTTTATAGTCCCCTTATAAAACCCTATATCACGCACCCCACCCCACCCCTCCCTAACTCCAAGCCAGCTATACATGTATAGGAAAGGCTAGACGCCAGGCATATTTAACAAAAAAAGAGAGAAATGAAAAATAAAAACCTGTGGAGCTGGAAGTTTTGGTTCTGCGTGCAAAGAAAATTAAATAAAAATAATTATTAAATAGGAAAGGAATCAAACTACAATTTAAATTTAATTTTAACCAGTTGTACACGCATGACTGAGTGAAAAATTGTGAGCTAATAATAATAATAATAATGATGTTGATGAGTATGTTGTGATTTCTGCCTTATTGAGACACCCGTGTCAGTTTAAAGGGTTAGTCTTCCCGTGTTTTTTTTTTATTTATTTTTTTTAAAGAAGGGCCGTTCACAGTGCAAATTCGTGGTTCTCTGCAGAGCATGCATGACTGTAAATCCACCGTTATTATTCTTATGACCATAATGAGCTGAATCAATCGAGTGTGACGAAAATGGGGAAAAAAACAATCAGGAATATTACAGCACCGTATCTGTATTATTTATACTAAGTAGAAAGATGTTTGAATTCTTTGATAATTGCGATTCTGATTGACGGTGTTGTCTTTTATTTCCTCAGGTCACCTGCGAAGTTCGTCCTCCCACAACCTCAGGTACTAATTACAATCCTTCTCACAAAAATCACGTTTGAATTACAATAAAACTTTTTTTTATTATTATTATTATTTTTTTTTATTGTGTGTATGCGTTCAGATGTAGAATCAGTGTTAACGTTCCGAGTGCTGTGGAACGTTTGTTTGTGTGCGTTTTTTTTTTCCCCCCCCTGTAGTCTCACGAGAGCTGAAATGCGAGAGGGTAGAGACCCCACCTACATTTTGGGGTTTAGTCCGATTATCACATCAGCGCTTCAAAGTGACAAAGCAAACTCAGTCTGTAATCGAATCAAATTTTGAGTGTGTCAGAGTCTCTGCATGAACCATGATTGTGATTGTGATGTCATCCCGCTGTAATAATTTCCAGATGGTCAGAACTACCATCTAAATATGTGGTTACAGTCTGGATCTTTCTAGTGCCGTATTGAGGTTTGATCCTGAAGTGGGCGTGGACTATATATCATTTAGTTTAATCGTTGGGTGGGGCGTTTTGTCTGTTCACAGTTCTGCAGTTAGCGAGAGAGGAAAGCGAGGGGGAAGTTCTGACATGAGCATGCCACTGGTAGGGGCGGAAGGGGTGGGTGGGGCTTTCGTGGACTGTCGTTTAATATTTCAAAGTGATCAATTCACGCATGTAACTGTCAATCATTCACGATCAGTACACCGATTGTCATAAGTCTCGTTGTACCATTTTTAGTGTATTTTTAATTATTTCTTTTTTTGTTGAAGTGAATTTGCCGAGGTTATGATCTTGTACAGTCGGAGTAAACATCATTAGATGTTGTGGAATAAGTAGTAATACCGCACAAATAGATTAAACAGCATGAATAAATGATTTCTTTTTATTTTATTCCTCTGATTATCTCCATAGACGCAGGAGAACCAGGTACAGGAAGAAGCTGCTGCATCAGAGCCTCGCCATGATGACTCTCTCCAGGTTACACTCATTTCTCTCTTCTATCTGTCTCGTGTTTGTGAATGTGAACTGAGCGGCCGATCGTTAGGTTGTAACGCCCGCTCTTTATCGCCGTGCTACAGCGCCGTTCCCACGTCTGTGTGGAATTCAGACTCCGAGAGGTCCGATCCGTGTGGGTTTATGTGTTTTGGCCCGAGTCCCAAGCTCACTCCATCTGAGAACAAAAGACACTATTGTTGCTCCGGCGGAGCTTCGACACCCAGCAGTGTGTTTCCTTAACAAACTTGCGGACGGCGCTTTATCAGTCCTGAGATCCTGGGAGTCCGCGGCGTAGCCGGGAACCGATTACAACAGGAGGAAGAGAGAAGAGGAACTAAAACCAGCGACTGCGTGTGTGATTAGCGTGATGCCGATCATGTATCATGTGTGAACAGCAGGCGATTACTTACACCATCAAGCGATATAAAAAGAGCAAAAAGCTTAATAAAGCAAAATAAGAGATGGAGATGGATTGATGAAAGATGGAATACTTTATATAATAATCCTTGAGGAAATTTTACAGCATCATTACAGCAGCCAGTTCACATATTATACAAAAGTCAAAAAAGACAAAACAATAACACTGTTTACAATTTAAGGTGCATTAATGAGGTAAGGATTGTCAAATTTAATGTGTAGTAATGAGGTAAAATTGTGTCAAATAATATGAATTTGAAAATGCTTCTATGTATATATGCATGATGATTATACAGGTTAAAAAGAAACTGTACATAAGTTGCTCCAGCAACTAGTAACAGAGGGAATAAAACGCTTTAAAAAAATGCATTTCTGATAGTTTTACCAGAAATAGTCTGGGAGTAAGAGCCAATAAAATCAGATCTTTGCTAAATGCTAAAAAAAAATGCAAAAAAAATCTGGATTGGTTAATCCTCTTTCTCAACATAGTAACTGGTAGACAGATTCCTTTAAATTAAATAAAGAGACGTGTGTGTGTGTGTGTGTGTGTGTGTGTGTGTGTGTGTGTGTGTGTGGATAAGTCAATATGGACAAATCACAACAAGGACATCATAATTTTAATGCACAAAACGTGTTAAATGGGGGGCGTATATAACGAGCTGCAGAACGAGCGAAAGCCTCTAAAAAACATGCAACACTTTTATTGTCCTTCTCTCTCCTAGGAGTTCTAACTCTAGGAGTTTGAACTTTTTAAAGCTTTCATTAATCTGTCCATCTGTCTCTTTCCCCAGATCATCGACAGTATTATAGAGGAGAGTCAGAAAGGGGGCGGAGTCGAGGAGGATCTATTGAGCGTTGAGGAAAAAAGCTCCGCCACCCCACTTCCCGAGGAACCGGAGACAAGGGCACAGGACGCGCAGGACAAGCGGGACATACAGGAAGTAGCTGTGGATGGAGCACAGGCGTCTCAGGACGAAACGTCCCCTCCCCCTCCGGACATCACGCGCGCCCTCGGGCCGTCCCAATCTGCCGATGATACAGAAACGCCGAAAACAGCGGATATCTTGGATCAGGTGCCGCTAGGAGACAAACCGGAGTTGAACAACTCGGGCCCGTCGAAGCCTCCCAGGCAGTTCACGGTGGAGCCGGATATCGTCGCCAGCACCAAGAAAGCTCCTCCCTCGAGACCGCCGCCTCCCATCGGGGCTCCGCCTCCCAGGCCGCCGCCCCCGTCACGGCCCTCTCTCCCCGCCAGTAAGAAGTCTCAGGAAATCATTCGGCCCACAAGGCTGGAAGGTGAGACCGCTTTTATTTGTCATCTTTTACTTTGTTTATTGTGTTTCCAGACTAAAGAATAAACAAAAAAAATAATGCATACATTTTTTAAATATATAGCTGTGTGTATGAACTATTCTCACCAATTTATCATGGCTACATTTTGTGTCAAGATGTTGAAGTGATTTTATGACGATTATGAACTGTGGTGCGCTGTGATTGGTCAGTGTCTGGACAGGGATCGGATGAGCCGTGCGGATTGGTCAGTCCCAACGCCAGTGTCCGAGGGCTCGCCAAGGAGTTGCAGCATTCTCTGGATCTCGCAAGCGCCACCAGCGGGGATAAAGTGGTGACTGCACAGGTGAGCAACAACGTCATACACGACTTCTACATCATTATTTGACGTTGTAAAAAAAAATTTGCCTTTTAAAAATTTTTTATTATTATTATTTTTTTGTATGACGGCATTGTTGTTTGTGTAGGAAACTGACGAGCGAGAGCCCAGTCCGAGCGGTAGTGAAACCCCTGGACCCCAGAGACCGCGCTCTAACTCGGGCAGAGAGCTCACCGATGAGGTAATGTTTGGTTACAAGTGTCTCTGTGTTTATGTCCGGTTGTGTTAAATTCTAGTTGACTCGCTCACTCACTCTGGGGTTTTTTGCACGCCCATGCAGGAGATCCTGGCAAGCGTGATGATTAAGAACCTGGACACCGGTGAGGAGATCCCTCTAAACCAGGCTGAGGAGAAACTCCCAGCTGGAATCAACCCGCTCACGCTGCACATCATGAGGAGGACCAAGGAGTACATCACGTACGGATACACCCTTAAAAAATTCACCTGGTGTCGTGTTAAATACAGAGCAACACACAGGGCTTTTAATATCAGATAAGAGACCATGATTTCCCATAATGCACCACTCTACTTTAAGATATTTCTAATATACAGTACTAGTTAAAAGGACACACCTTCTAATTCAAAGGGTTTTTTTTTGTTCAGTGATTTATTTTTTGACATTCTAGAACAATACTGGGGATTTAAAAACTTAAATATGTGGAATTAGGTAATTTAGTAACAACAACAGCAGTCAGTTGTTATTTGAAGACATGATCAGGTCAGCTGTTCTGGAACAGTTCTGTATTGTCAAGTGCGTTTGCAAAACCCATCAAGCTCCTTGATGAAACTGTTATTATTGAATTGAGGTGTTTCAATCAATCAGGCCTCTTATCCCCAGTGCAGAACAATCGTAATACTTCAGCATTCCAAGACATCTAAGGCGTGCTTCAGTGTAACTTTGCGGCGACACTTTGGGGAAGGCCCTCTTCTATTCCAACATAAAAGCAAGGATTATAAAGACATGGTTTAATGAGTTCAGTGTGGAAGAACTTGACCGGCCCGAACACAGAGCCCCTGACCTTAACCCCATCGAGCACCTTTGGGATGAACTGGAACGGAGATTGCGAGCCAGACCTTCTCGTCCAACATCAGTGCCTGGCCTCATGAATGCTTTGCAGAAGAAATGGAAAGAAATTCCCACAGAAACACTCTAACATTTTTTGGACAGCCTTTCCACAAGACTCTGGAGTGTTTCTGTTAGAGCTGTAAAAGGGGGACCGACTATATATATTGAAGTATATGTGTTTTGGAGACAATGTAAGTGCAGGTTTGGCCAAATACTTTTCTCCACATAATATAGTTCTAGGGTTAGGGTTTTCTGTTTTTGATGACCCATAAAAATCCTTAGCAAATTCAGGTTAACAGATCGTGTCTTGTGATAAATTTATTACATAGTAAAGTATCGTGGTTTTATATTTGGTACATTATTTATTAGAGACGTGGGAAAGATTTGATTCAGTTGCGTATCGTGATTTCTTTCTTGTAGCATTTCCCAACTCCCAAATAGATTTTTTTTAATTTATTTATTTATTTATTTATTTATTTATTATTCATATATACAGAGTCAGCCAAAAAATATACAGACTTCAGGAAAAGGAAAAATAGTATGATGTATATTATATTAATATAATTTTAATATTATATTATTAGCATAATGTTATCATACATGTATATAAATGTATAGCAATACATTTTGTATTAAACTATTTATACAAGTTGTTCTTTTCTTGAAGTGTATAAATGTTTTTGGCTGACTGTATTTAGTTTTGAGGTGATAAAATGCTGCACTTCAGTCACACATTGGCAGGCAACACAGCGCCTGTGTCTTAAAAGCTAAAAAACAAAAACATCGGATTGTTTTATAAAATTGTAACACTAACAGAATTGCAATACAGAGGTATTGCGTTACTTGTATCAGCTGGTCCCTGATGATTTCCATCTCTGCTATTTATTACTCCAAATTATCTGCGTCTAATCCACTGGTATTGACAGTGCACCATATCCCAATTTAATATACAGTGGAACGTTGGATTGCGAGTAACATGGTTTACGAGTGTTCCGCAAACCGAGCAAAGATTTTTAATAATTTTTTATTCGGAAACCGAGCAAGTATTAGTTTACGAGTGCCGAGTATCATGCTTCACACATGCGACTCTTATTTTGACACCGAGCGTCACTCTCTCACCTGGAACGAATAATTTGAGTTTTCATTATTTCTTATGGGAAATGATGATTTGTTTTACGACTGTTTTGGAATACAAGCCCACTTCCGGAATGAATTATCCTCATAATCCAAGGTTCCACTGTAATATGATTTTATGGTACCGCATTGTCCAGCTGTAATCCCAGGGACAGTAATTATGCAAAATCACAGAAGATTTTGTAAAATAGTTACCATGAAAAGGTCACATGACGGCACCGGTTCATTTCGATCAAATACACAAGATGATACTATAGTTTTCTTTTTTCAGGATTTCCTGTCTGGTTCTAAATTACGTTCCTCCATATCGAATGTGAATCGATTAGAATAAAACTACAGACTTGATGGATAAGGGTGAAGACTCCAGTTTTATAGCAGTCTTTAAAAGTCCTCTGAGTAACATCAGTGCAGAAAAACAAGGCGAGTGAGCGAGCTGGACCCCCCCCTCCCCGTCACGCCTTTAACATCTGCCGCGTAGTTATCTGTCACGCCGTGTCCCCGGGGTCTTTTCCGAAATAAAATGTATCCGTAATCCCGTTCTCTCCGCGCTCCGATCTGGCCTCGTTTTACAGCAGAACCGAACTGACACCATACGGCTTCTTCCCCGGAGCGCCGCCACCGCTTATCTCTTACCATTTGATTATTATTATAATTTTTCTTTTACTTTTAACTGCGCTGAAGGAATTTTAAAAGTGTGCTGCTTCCAGAAATGGCTAATTATGACTGAAGGCTAGCGTTAACACTTGGCATGATTCTTTTTTTTATTGTAATTGTACTGTGTGGTAGGGAAGGATTTAATTTCACTGTGTATATTTTCTCTTCTCTGTCCACAGGAACGACGCCGCTCAGTCAGACGATGACGAGAAGAGTCAGCCTGCACTGTCCGACACGGACGGAGGGAAACTCAAACAGAAAACGTAAAAAAAAAAAAAAATGTGGTTCTTCACCATCTTTTAATTAAACATCTAGTTCTGTTGTTTCTTTGCATTTTTGTTCCTTATCTCTTCTTCTTTAGGTTTTTATTTTTTATTATACTTTATATAGCACTAGGCACAAGCACCAGGACATCAGCCTAATTATGTTAGTGTGTGAGGGCCCTCATGTTCTTCTGAAGATGATTATAATTTTTTTTCCAACTTCCAGGGCTTTTTGGGGGTTTTAATGTACTCTACTCAACAGGAAGTCTGTTATTCTGGCTCGTACCCAGTGGATTTTTTTTATGTACTCCTCCTAGGAGATTTGTATGATTGCCAACAAACTGGGCCTATGTGATCTCTAGACATTGAGGATGCCAAATTGCGGAGGGATTTTTGATTTTCAAACGGGTCAGCCATGATGACACCTTAAACATGTACTAAAAAGTGGTTAATAACTTTCTGTTTGACATTATATTGAATGACATAACAGTGTCATGCTTTTTTTCCAGCATTTGGGGCTTTTTGACGGTCTAAACATATATAATCCCCCCCCCCCCCCTTTAAAAAAAAAAAAAAAGTCATAGCGGTATTGGTTATGCTCCCTTTTAATACATGTGCCAAGTGCGGAGGGTGCTTGGCCCTGCTCATCATTTTTTCTTGTTTTTGTTTTTTTACTTTGTTTTTGAGTCTTTTTTTATCATTTCTTTCTCACCTCCCTATTCCTGTTCAATCTCTTTTTAAATTTTTCATCTCTTCTGTTTGATTTTTCCTTGCCTTTTCCTCATCTTTTTCCTATTTGTAATTTTACTCATCTGTTTCTTCACATTCTTGTCCTAATTTTCCAATTTTCTTTTTCCCCTTCTTATTTTCGCCTTCTTCTCATGCTCTCTCTCTCTTTTTCTCCCCCCCCCCCTTCTCTGTGCAGCACCCAGTTGAAGAAGTTCCTGGGGAAGTCGGTGAAGCGGGCGAAGCACCTGGCGGAGGAGTACGGCGAGCGGGCGGTGAACAAGGTGAAGAGCGTCCGGGACGAGGTCTTCCACTCGGAGCAGGACGAGCCCTCCTCGAGCGACGACGAAGGCATGCCGTACACGCGGCCCGTCAAATTCAAGGCGGCCCATGGCTTCAAGGGTCCATTCGACTTTGACCAAATCCGGGTGGTCCAGGACCTCAGCGGGGAGCACATGGTGAGGAGGAGGAGTTGGACATGGGGTTGATGTGTGATAAAGCTGTACTTTGTGTGTTATATCGTGCGTGTGTGTGTTCAGGGAGCAGTCTGGACGATGAAGTTCTCTCACTGCGGCCGGCTCCTGGCTACAGCCGGTCAGGATAACGTGGTTCGAATCTGGGTCCTAAAAAACGCCTACGACTACTTCAACAACATGAGGATTAAGTACAACACAGAAGGTAAAAATCTTCATCCTTGATTATTTTCCTAAAATGGCACCACACAGACTTGTTCGTACCGTATATAATTGTATTTTGCTCTCATGCTGTAGGTCGTGTTTCGCCTTCGCCCTCTCAAGAGAGTCTGTGCTCGTCCAAGTCCGACACTGATGGAGGGGTAAGACACACAAACACACTGCTCACACACTCTCACTCAATAATTGCATAATAAACCCCAGAAATCTTAATTAAATCAGACTTATTCATAATTCATAATTATACTGAATAGAAATAAAAAGAATCTCATTCTTGGAAGTGCTTCCATTAAATTGTATAATTGTACAGTCCATAGCCGGAACTTTCTAGAAAATAGTGACTGCGGAATGCTGTAAATGTGTAAATATTATTATAGATATGATAGTTATGTGAAGTTAGTGCCCCCTTTTTAAATTCAAATTTTTTGTGTGTGTGTGTGTGTAAAAACATATTTAAAAAAAAAAAAATCATCTGATTGTTATGGGTCTCAGTATTAGGCAAGTACAACCTCAGATGAACAACAACGTATAACTTTGATAACTTCGATTCATTGAGGAATGAGTCGGCCTCACCGGTTTCAATGAATCAGTCCGGGAGCACGATGATAGAAAATGTCTGTCCTGGAAAGCTGTCCTGATGGTGAATAATTCTAATTTTCGGAAAATCCTTAACAAGACAGAGTTCACAGTCCAGTACAGTGGAAAACAGCTCTGAGACAAAATGGCGTCCCGGATTCCCCTCTCGTTTTAAAGGCACAGAGACAACACAGTTATATTTCACATATAATCTGTGAGATTCATTTGCTTATGCGCGGTTACGGTTTTTGGCCACATGATGGCGGTGTGGGGAAAGAGGACAGAGATTTATTCGAGTGGATTGATATACTATTGGTAAGGTGTATAAGACTCACTTTGTCAGACTTGGGAACAAGTCCGACTTACGAACGTGCTCCCAAGAACAGAACTCGTTCATGAATAGGGGACTACTTGTGTGTGTGTGTGTAGGGGAAAAAAAAAAAAAGTGTATGTACATTTTATACATAATGTTTACGACTGTGATTAACGAGATTATCACAGGTTTTTACACAAAAACATAACATTTAAAATTTTTATTAAAAATAACTAATAATTTTTTATTTTAAAAAAGGTGGCACTAATTTGTAATTTTTAAACACTGTAACTTCTCTTTCCGGTGTGCCAGCTGGCAGGATCAGCAATGGACGACTCAGACCTCGAAGACAGAAATGTTCCCTTCAGACAGCTTCCCTTCTGCAAGTACAAAGGCCACACAGCCGACCTTCTCGATCTCTCCTGGTCAAAGGTCAGAGGATTGATTGATTGATTACTTATTTATTTATTTATTTATTTATTGTAGTAATAGAAATGGTAATCAGATAACATTCCGGATAACCCATACTGATTGAGGTTTTTACGTCTTGACAGAATTACTTCCTGTTGTCGTCGTCCATGGACAAGACGGTGCGCTTGTGGCACATATCGAGACGAGAGTGTCTCTGCTGTTTCCAGCACATCGACTTCGTCACAGCCATCGCCTTCCATCCTAGAGTGAGTGTGTGACCAGTAGGGACACACGACCGCGTGAGTGAATGATGAAGTGATAACTTGTTTGTGTGTGTGTGTGCTGTGTCACGCAGGACGACCGGTATTTTCTGAGCGGCTCTCTGGACGGTAAGCTGCGACTGTGGAACATTCCGGACAAAAAGGTGGCCCTGTGGAACGAGGTGGACGGCCAGACACGTCTGATCACCGCAGCCAACTTCTGTCAGAACGGCAAATATGCCGTCATAGGCACTTACGACGGACGCTGCATTTTCTACGACACAGAGTGTGTGTGTTTGTGTGTGTGTGTGTGAGATCGACTGTTGGTTGGAAATACGGGTGTGATGGTCAGGGGTTCGCAAAATTTTGGTTATTATAGTACCTGTTTGTCATGTTGTTTATGTGTGTGAGTTTCAGTGCTGTGTGCTGTTTACACTGATAACTGATACTCGTGTTTGTTGTAACCTGGCTCTGTTTACTTTTTTTTGTTTGTTTTTTTATCCACCAGCGCCTTAAATACCACACGCAGATTCATGTGCGCTCCACCAGGGGGCGGAACCGCGTGGGCCGCAAAATTACCGGCATCGAGCCTTTGCCTGGAGAGAATAAGGTAGCCATAATCATGCTTAATACACACGTGTGTTTGGAAGCCTGTAACGCTGAGAGTGAATGTAATACAGGATTTTTGTTTATTTATTTATTTATTTATTTTGAAAACCCTAACAGATCCTGGTGACGTCGAACGACTCTCGCATTCGTCTGTATGACCTGAGAGACCTGTCACTTTCCATGAAGTACAAAGGCTACGTGAACAGCAGCAGTCAGATCAAAGCTAGCTTCAGGTCAGGAGCGACGCTCTTAAAGGGACAGCACATAAATTATTATTATTATTATTATTATTATTTTTTTAAGTGGGTTCAGTTGAGGTACAGGTGTGGTCATGTGACTGCCTATTGATCAAATGCAAGTTTAAGTTTAATAAAACAGCCGTTTTTGCTTGTTAAGAACAAAAATAACTTTGCGATAAAGTGGATTTATCTCGTTTTGTCAAAAAAACATAATGCTTTATCATATTTGTTCACACCAGTGTAATGATTTGAGTCACTGAATCATTCCTGTTTAAATCAAATAGTTCTACGGTATTAAATTAACATCCATATGTTTGTTTCTCTCTTAGTCATGATTATTCGTTCATCGTGAGCGGCTCCGAGGATAAATATGTGTACATCTGGAGCACGTACCACGACCTGAGCAAGTTCACCTCGGTACGCAGGGACCGCAATGACTTCTGGGAAGGAATTAAAGGTAAAAATTAACGTTCGTTATATATTTATCAGTTTATATATAATACATGGGCAACGTTTGAACTTTGACCCTGACTGTTTGTCTCGTAGCCCATAACGCAGTCGTGACGTCGGCCATCTTCGCGCCACACCCGGATCTGATCGTTCCTCAGGAGCCGGGGGCGGAGAAACCCGATACCGAGTGTAAGAGCGACGTCTCGGACGATTCGGAGCCCATCCCATCAGGTGACGCTTGTATCCATAGCAACCTGCATGTATAATATTAAGCTTTTTACTCAACGTTCTCTTTTTTTCCTTTAACAGGCGCTTTAAAAACAGACCACACGGAGGTCCTCCTCTCCGCCGACTTCACGGGCGCCATCAAAGTGTTCGTCAACGTGAAAAAATACTAAGCGCTTATAAGCTGACCGTCTCTGTGTTAAAAAAAAAAACTGATTCCACAAGTATCACTTTATCGTATGTCTGTAATCAGAGGGCTTTATAAACCCTGCTCGCAGCTCCTTAATCGTCTACGGCTTCTGGTGAGTGCTCTGAGAGGGAGGGGACACTGGGACGCGGTCAAGCCCCGCCCTCTGTGCAGGGAACAGGGACCCAGGAAGTGGTGCAGGACTTTGAGGGAGAAGATGGAAACGGAGGATGGAACTCAAGGCACTTCTTATGTCATGTATCTTTTTTTTTTTTCTTTCTTTTTTCGGAGGAAGGTGCGAGAAGGTGCGGGAGGGGGAGCTATAAAATGTTCCCATGGGAATGAACTCTCAGCTCGTGCATTGATTGCAACATAACACATGATGAGCCTCGTTTATTAAACTTTACCTGAAGATTTGTGTACAGGGAGGAAAAATTCACATTGGAGATAAAGATTTTATTTTGCTGTCAAGCATTGATATTGCATGTCTAGCATTTAGCCACAGCCATTTGGCTCCATAAAAGGTAACGTTTATTAGAGTGGGGGGAAAAAATTACGTCAACTAATCGGTGAAAGAGCACCTCCTTAAGGTGACAAATTATACACGTTCATTAGCTTAACTGATTATTTAACCTCGACAACGTAACCCAGACATAAAATCGGCATACAATTTTCCAACTTTGATTTGAAGTGAGTTTGCATTAGTGCGTCTCCTTGTACAGAAATTTACACAAGCCTGTACGAAAGATATAAAATTTCCAAACTTGACTTTCATGAAGCGTATTCTGAAGCTAAACTCAGCAAACGGTTTACTAAGGGGTTTATTAAACAAGGCTCATTACACACGCGTCACAGCTCAACAGCAAAAAGAAAACAGGATCGAAAAACTTTCCCCCATCAGCGCGACTCTTGCAGTATGAGACCTTAGTGTTAACATCAGTCAAGTATCAGTGGCGGAAACTGAAGGAATATGCGATACACTTGCTAACCGAGTCAGTCTTAGAGCCTCGTTCAACAAGCTGCAGCCCAGTGTTTCTCAGGTTTGATACTGTAGTCTGATCATCTGCACATTAGATTAGTCAAAGCTAACTAGCACGATAAGCAAAGAGGGAAAAAGGTGCTTCAGTGTTGTTTTTTAATTATCATTATTTTTGATAAACGGTAAATCTAAGCTGCATTTTTGTTTTGATTTTGATTACTTTACCCTTTCTGATAAGTCCGCCTTTCTGATCATCCCACCTCTCTTTTAACTCCGCCTTTCTGATCATCCCACCTCTCTTATAACCCCACCTTTCTGATTGCTCCACCCTCTGATAACCATATCCTCCACGTATAACTCCTCCTCTTTTTAATAAAAAAACTCCTCCCCTCTCTAATCACTCCATCTCTGATAACCCTGCCTCTCTGATCGCTCCACCTGCTTTGATAACCCCTCCCATATTTCTGATAGCCCCACCCTCTCTGAGATCACCACATTCGCATAACCTTCTGCGATAGCCCCGCCCTCCCTGATAGCCCCACAACGCCGTTCCGAGTGTTTTCTTTTTGCTGCTGTTTGTCTCCTTTATCTGTGTTGCATTTGTGTTAAATGTTGTTATTAATGAGCCACGTATCATAAATCACAGATATTTATCTGATCACGCGCACACATATTCCTAATCAGATACTTTTCGTTCCGTTCGAGCTCACCATTTCAGATTTTCGTGTTTGTTTGTTTATCAGTATTATTATTATTATTATTATTATTATTATTATTATATGCTTGTAAAAAAATATTGAACCACTTTTTTTTTTTCAATATGAATTTAAAATATAATTTTCTCATGTAAGATGTGGAAATGTCGGGTAAACGAGGTATCTGTCAATCTTCATTTATCTTTTTTTTTTTTTTTTTTTCATCAGTCTTCATTAAATGCTTTATCCTCGTCAGGGGTTTCTGTGGTTTATCAGTTCATTTCTTTATTCTAACACACTTTACACCCCGGTGTGAACAGAACGAGGACGTGGGCGGTAGGTGTGAAAAAGAGAGAGGGGGGGGGGGGGGTATGGGTCAGATGTTGTCCACTGTGTCCACTTTAATGTTTTATTATTTTATTTTATTGCATGAATTTGAGGTTGAGTCAGAAATGATCCGCACTCTGGCTGTAGAATTTATTTTTAATTAATGTTTAGATAAGACAAATACATAATTTTTTGACAATCTTTTCTTTTCAACACTCTTTGTCTATCTGTCAACAAGCTTTCGTATTTCCTTATTAAAAAATCTTTTGGTCTGAGCTGTGAGCCACGAATGTGCCGCGGTCTTCACTTCTTCATCAGAAGTGAATCTTCATCCAATGGAGCGAGATCAAGATCTTCGTGCATCGTTGTGCGAGATCATGACATCCTCAGATACCAGTTCTCTGCAGTTAAACCGCTGAAGTTTAGTCTTCAGCTCTTCAATAAGCGTCTCACTGTAACAAGCACTGTTGATCGTTGAACCCTTTCCCTGATGACGTTCCAATACATCTGGCCCTTAAGATGAGAATCCCAGAAAACTAAGCATTGATGAATTCTCCAGCTGATGGTCGACTAAACGCTGGTGTTAACTCTCAGGCTTTTGTAGTGATGAATTTGTGTCTCGTCACCAGTAACGATTCTCTTTTTTCACCTTCCTTAAGAGTATCGCTCCGAATGTTGTTTGCGGATATCCAAACGCTTATGTTTATGCTGTTCTGTGAGTTGGCTCCAGGTACACCCTCAGACCACAAAAACAAATTAATTCAAATAAAAACTAAATATTTTTTTCGTGCAAATCGCAAGCGGGGCATTTTATTTATTTATTTTATTTATTTTTTACAACTGAACTGATGTACAGAAACACGTTCACAACTGCAGAGTGACTGGAGAGACGGGGACGTTAAACGGAAACTGCTGATGGGAGAGTGAAGCCAACTAGTGTTTTTAATTTTGTCAGCTATTTTCAATTTTAGTCTTAGTCCTGGGATAAATGTCCCTGTTAGTTTTTTTTTTTTTCTTATCATATTTTGTCAAGCTTATCCTATTTTTGATTAGTCAAGTTTTAGTCAACTAAAAGTCTGGACATTTTTAGTGTAGTTTTAGTCAGAGGAAACGTAACATTACAGCATTAGGATTATTATTTTTTAATGAACCCTACAGTTAATCTAGTCCAGCCTAAACCATTATTTTTTAAGAAAAAAAATTTTTTTTTCACAAAATAGTTGTCTTAACATTTAAAATGTATCTTTTCATCTGATGTTTTCAGCTAATTATATTTATTTTAACCATCACATCATTTTTGACTACAAAACAATAGGATATGGACAATAGTGTCTTGAAACATTTTCTTTTTTTAAATATGAATTTACACACGTGTACTGGGTCACAATCATTTGCTAACCAATTAGCTTAATGTGTTTGGCAACGATTTAACTATCAAATAAAATACATCACAACATAATGATGTTAGCATGTGGAGACACAATTAATTACCACAGAGAGGCTGTAAAACCGGGTGATTATTATGGGATGCCTTGATGCATCTCTTCAGGTTTGTGGTATTTTGTCCAGCGCTTGTGTGCCCCCACTGTTTCCCCTCAGGTATTACTTACTACACATCGACTTTTTCTTTTCTCTCTTGTTTTTGGTCAGAGTAATACTGCTGTGATGAAGAGTTAAAGATGACTCAGCTTGTAACGGCTCGTCACTGCGCGCGCAAACTACTCCTGACATGCCGCGCGCCGTAACCCGGGAAACACCGCTGCTCGTGCCGCAATGAATGAACAGCGGATTGTTGACGAAAATGAAGACAGACGTTTTATTAGTTTTTTTTTTCATGTTTTAAACCACATTTTAGTCTCGTATTTTTTTTCGTCAACGCTACTACATGCTGATTCAGTCACTGTCGCTGATATCTGACGGTTTTTTTGCTAGTCACAGGTCGACATTTCCGTTGACGGAATTAATATAACCAGAGTGCGGATATTTTTTCACTCACCCTCGTATATGAATTAAAATGAAAAGCAGCTTTTCTCACTGTAAGACTGTGTGTGTGTGTGTGTGTGTGTAAAGAACACCGTTAATCTCACACAGGTGAATGTTAGCTGTGGTAATTCCACACGCGCCACCGTTACCAGTCTGTCACGTGTTTGTCCAACCGAAACACCTGCAGGAGTCGATGTGATGGTCCTTTAAAAAGGAAAGTGAATTGAAGTGTAAGTTTGTTCTTAAAATGGTAGATTTCTGAACGTAGAGACACTGAAGAGAGATTTATTCACCATTGGTGCAACCCATTTCTAATTGTAAAAAATAATAATAATAATGACACTGAAAGTAATCCTAATATTCCTTTAGAGGAATAAAGCCCTCTAAAAATTTTAATTCACTACCTGAGTTTACCAGAGGAAGTGGGCGGAGTTTATAAAGTTTTCTTTGTTGGTCATGTGACCTTATGGATTCTGGATATCTCAAGGATTTAAACTTGTTGCAAAAAGTGGCTAAGAATGTCTTTAGTTATATCTAATTATATATCATAATGATAACCTTAATATGATTGATATTATGATGCTTTTTTTTTTAAATGCAGAAAATTGGCTAATAACGTCCTGAGTGAAATCATAGTGTATCATGTTTTTTTCCCCAGCATCCGAGGCTATTTGGTGATCTTAACATCCTCAAACAAACAAACAAAAAAAACACCCAGTTTGCAGTGATGGTGCAGGTGCTTGGGCCCACTCATCATTGCTTGCAACTATATTACGATTTTTTTTAATACCCTGTTTAACCCATTTCTCCTTTGAAGGAAATGTTAGTGGATGTAGCACGAAACAAAGAAATCCCACATGGAACATGGTTCGTTACATAGCATTTTCCCTGGTTTACAAGACCTTCTGTATGTGATGTACGTCATAGCGATATTTTCTAAATTTGTTTCATATCAATTAAAAAATAAATAAATAAATAAAACATGGTCAGGTCTAATTAAATATAAAATGAGGTGTGTTATTTATTCATCAGCAATATTAAATAGGATGAAACTTTCACACAAAAAGTAATGGGTACACAGATGAAGAGCTTGTCACATGACCTCACCAGGATATTTGTTAGGGCTTCATGAGTTCTCAGGGGACTGAGACACACCTGTCACACCATGTGCGTGTGTGTGTTTCTACGCGACAGATTGTGATTTGCATCGTATGGAAGCTAATCTCAGTCACCACCAAGAGCTGTTTATTGTAAAGACTGCCAGACGAATCATGTTAAATCTTTACAGAGGGCCTTTTTCTTTTAAAAGGACAAAACTAAGACAACCTGTACAAATAAACGTTTCAACTTCATTTTACAAAAAGAAAAAAAAAAAAAGAGAGAGAGAAACACAACCCTGGGTCGAGGCCTTGTCTAGAATCAGAGCAGCCACGAAAGCGGAGGATTCTGGGAGAGACGTACAAACAGTGACTCCTGGCCCAAGCGTTACAGGGAGAGAGAGTGTGTGTGTGTGTGTGTGTGTGTGTGTGTGTGTGTGTGTGTGTGTGTGTGTGTGTTTTGTGTGTGAGCAGTTCGTTGGTGCAGTCCATCGAGCTGCATGAGGAACAGAAGGTCACAGAGGTCAGTGTTTGCTCTTCTTGGATTTCTTGTGCGAGCGGTGTGGAGATCGGGACGAGGAGCGGCGTGAGGACCTGCGCAGTGGGGACGGCGAGCGGGATCGCTTGGACTTGCGGGGAGAACGGGACCTCGTCCTGAACACGGAGAAAACACAACAGAGATTTGTATTAGTGCTGTTTTAGGAAAATAAGCAACAGTGTGATGTGTTCCAGCACTGAGTACAGTTACTGTGATCATTATGATGGTGAAGCATTTCCTAATAAAAGTAAGTCCTGAGGTAAATTATTCCTCTTACACCCTGACAAATGACAAGTCCCCATGTCTGTACCTCTCTCTCTTGTCCTCGCCTTCCCGGCTGCGTCCCCTACTCCTTTCTCTGTCCCGGTCCTCGCTTTTCTTACTCCTCTCTCGGTCCCTCTCCTTGTCCCGCTCTCTGTCCCGCTCTTTCCCTTTGCTCTTGTCCTCTGACCGGTCTCTGCGTTCCTCCTTTTTCACCTTGTCCTTCTGTTTGCTTGACGACTTCTCTCTCTTCTCCTCTTCATCCTTATCGAACTCCTACAGAGAAGTAGGATTTTACAAAAGCGTTTTAATGTATTTCTGGTTTTCAAAGGGAAAAAGATGCTACTCTGTGTGCGTCTGTGTACCTTCTGTAGCAGTTTATTTCTGTAGTGTTGAACTTGCTGTTGGAGGCTCATGTTAGATTTCTTCGGCCTTTTCCCAGACTCCAGCTCGTCTTGAAACTTCATCACCTTCACCTGCCACAGAAAAAAACAAACAAAAAAAATAAAAATAACTTTATGACACAATACACAGGTTCGGGAATCAGCAGGGACCAGCAGATACAATACCTAGGTGCGGGTATGATTTGTATTGAGATTTTTATAAACATCACAATTCCTTTAAAAATTTGTAAAGTCATCAGTTCATGACCTCAAGCTCAAGCACACTTTCGGATTTTCGTCTTTCGGATTATTGTCCTGCTGCATAACCTCTGAATGGCTTAAACTGACTGAGATCCTTAAACAGACTTCATGCTTGAAAAGCCTCCAATGAGGCTGAATTGAAACAATTCTGCAAAGTAGAGCGAGTCAGAATTCCTCAATGTTAATGCCTCATTGCCAGGTTATCATAAACGCTTGATTTGATTGTAGTTGTTGCCGCCAAGGTTGCCATGACTAGTTATTAGGTTTGGGGGTGCAATAACTTTTTATTATTATTATTATTATTATTATTTTTTTTTATTATTATTTTTTTTTACATAAGGCCAAGTAGGTTCAGAGAGCTTTGTTCCCTTAAAAAAATATCATTAAAAAATACATTTTGTATTTACTAAAGTTATTTGTTTGATATTTAAATTTTGTTTGAATAGTGTGACCAAAAAAAAAAATCAGGAAGGGAGCAAATACTTTTTTCACGGCACTGTCCCTGAATAGATTTCCCTCACCCCCATCACTACTCTACTTAGTTTGCAAAATTAGGTCCTCGTTTTCCACCCAATGATTTACACTTTGCTTGCATTTCAGCCCCACACACACACACACACACACACACACACACACACACACACACACACACACACACACACACACACACTTTTCTCTGCTGTGCGTTGCGTCTCTCACCTCCAGCTCTCGGAGTCGGGTCCGTTTGCTCTCGGACATCTCGAAGTTGCGCAGGCTGCTCTTAAACTCCGCCCCCTCGAATCTGCTGGGGCTCGCCGCCTCGTCGTCGTCGCTGCTGCTGTCGTCTTCAGAGTCCGCGTCGTTCTCCTTCACTCCGCTGAGAGAGTGTTAACGAAATACAAGCTTTGAGTTATAGATTAAGTGCTCTACAGATCTGACAGATGAACTGCTCTATCTGGTGAGGAAAACTAAAATAAATGCACTGAGAGACTTTTACCTCATGCTCATCTCGTCCTCAGAGTTGGATTTGGCTGTAGGATTAGACGGCGGAGAGTTAAAAACCAGAGCAGTGATGAAAAGATGAAGGGATGAAAAGAGAGAGAGAGGTTGTAGTTACCTGAATGTTCAACGTCATCCACTCGCTCCCACTTAGACAAGGCGATGCTCGGTAACGTCTTATCCAAGCCTTCGTCCACTGAGAGAGAGAGAGAGAGAGAGAGAGAGAGAGAAAGAAAGAGTGTGTTACAAATATAAATACATCACTGTGTAAAAGATTTCTACCTCTGGAAAAAAATTTACCCTTTATAAAAAAAAAATGTAAAAAAAGGTGAAGGGAAATTCCACCATTCATTTGCACAACCTTGATTTTCTTTTAATTATAAACATGATTTGCTGCTTATAAATAAATAAATCCCACACGTTTGACTCTGATAACTACATTTATTCTAGTGTTCATGTTTTAAAGGGCTGTGTAGCTAAATCACAAGACCTTAAACATTAATTTGTCTCTATTTAGAATTTAAAAAAAAGGAATTAAATGAATCTGGGTTAGCAGCAGTGAGTTGTGTCCAAATAAATGTATATTAATCATCTATAAGGTTGGGGACCAAAACCCGGTGCCAATGTGGCACTGGTATATACTAGAACCGAATCAGAACTCTTTCGGTGCCACTTTGTCCCGTTTTCCTGAAACAGACGTAAGAAGCGTTCGTCGTCCTTGCAGCGCATAAAAAATTATTATTATTTTTTTTTATCCACAACTTATAAAATGAACGTGAACGCAAGTCGGAAAGCTCTAATAATACAAATCCACTTAATGTTTGTAGTAACGCGAGTGTCCGTGTTGTTTTCACATTCAGAGTTAAATCTCTGGAAATGAGAACGTCCGCATGGCTGTATTTCACAACAAAGGATTCAGACACAGTGACGAGTAACCTAATATGAGGACATGAGTTAAAAGCAGGGACACGCAGTGTATTTAACAGCTTGTGGACATCCGCTGGCAGTGTGTAGGCGTGTGTCCCCGGCCCTGGTCAGACTGACCCTAGCAAAGTCAGGAGAGGTGTTTATTTTGCCAGACCACCTCATCTGGAAAAAACACATGGTCATATTTGTGCAAAAGAATTGCTGAAATTTGAAGCTGGTCTGAGTACTAAGAATATAAAGAACATAAACTACTGTACTGATATTGGTGTTAAATTATTATAGTTGGGTTAGGTAGTGTGTAAATTCATTGTGATTTATATTTACTTATTGTACTTTTTTACTCACTCATTAAACATATATTAAAAATATATTGTTTATTTTATTCCAAAAATTTAACAGAAAGCCAGTCTTGTTAAATGTTCTCTACCATTTTTTTGGGTCCTTTTTTTTTTTATTATCATCAGTACAGGCAGTGGTACCGTCTTAAAAGTATAGATTTGGCAACGGAATTAAAACCCCCAAATGATACCCCACCCTAATTATCCACAACATTATAATTTAATTATAATATTATCATCATTAATTATATAATATCAACATTATTAAATAAATTATTCAATTATTATGTAATTATTTATTGTTATTTGGTCCATTGTACCAAAGCGCCGATTTTAAAATGAAAAAACAAATCTGTCACACTCACGTGGCACGCCGTCGATGTCGTCCATGGCAGGACCGAGCGGGACGCCGTCGATATCGTCCACAGGGACGCCATCGATGGACGACGGATCCCAAGTCATAGGGGATCCATCCAGGTCGTCCAGAGGCGTCCCGTCCAGTTCCGCCCCATCTAGTGGAACGCCGTCTAAAGGAGCGCCGTCCAAATCTGGAGAAGCGGTCTACAGGAGACAGGAAAGAGGTGGACGGCTTCCATTACCCAGACTGCACACTGCATATCAGTTTATGTCTCTTGTTTACTGTAATTGGATTAAACAGTGATGATAATCTCGGCTTCGCAGATCACCTCTGTCGTTTCGGGTAGCTCCTCGCCCGGTTTGATGAGCCCCAGGAAGATGTTTTGCAGCTGGATCAGAAATGATTCTGGATAGATGGCCCAGTCCTCCCAGGCACGAAAGCAAGTCATGATCCTTTGCTGAAGAACAAAGGTGAGAAAAGCATGAGGTATTATAATTGCAATGAAAAAACGAGTTTGAATGAAGTGACAGGGTTCCTCTCTGACCTTGAACTGCTCGGCCTGCAGCCTGGCCTGGATGTTCCGGTATGCCTCGCCCATGTCACTGAAGATCTGCGGAAGCTTCGACTCGAAGCTGTACACACACACAAAAAAAAAAAAATTCAAACCATTCCCAAATTACACTGAGGTGCAAATGATACATGAAGTAAAACGTGGATTAAAAGATAGATCTCACTATTTGCGGTAGTAGGATGCGTTTGAAACTTTGGCACTGGAGTTGTACAGGATGTCCGACACCAGATAAAGACGTGCCACCTACACGACAACACAACAAACAAAACAGAACAGCTGATTATCAAGCACCTAAAAGTGCAAGCTGTGCAATACCTGTGGTGCTGAATAAAGTGTTGTATTTGTTGATTCAGGTTTGTCTCGTTACACATAGCAAGTTCTAACATTACTGCCGGCAGGAGTGTCACATTACTGCTCTACTTTTAACCTGGTAATTGTGATGGTGAGGCACCACCCTGCGCACAGAAGAAGTGACACACTCTTTACACAACTGTCAGTATAGAGTTGAAAGGGGGAACTCCAGGCCAGCACCAGCCAATGGATGCATGGCTGCTGGGCGGGGAAGGGCGGAGAAACTTTGCTGGAGCCTACTTTCTTTCTACCAACAGACAACTAGACAATATACAAGGGCTTTGTGAGGACACAAAGTCTAACTGATGTGCTTCATCTCCATGTGAGTGACAGTGAGGAAGATGTCGTACCCCTCCCCTTCCTTCATCAAAAATACCTTCCTTCTCCTTCTTTGTTGTCAAATCTTCCCCCTGCAGATGACATCAAGGTTGTGACCTTCAAGAGGACAACGCGACCAGGGGAATGGGCCTTGGCCTTGCCACCACTGCTGCCAAGTGAACCTGGGCCTGAAATTTAGCCCTTCCTGTAGCAGACGCTGCGAGTGATGAGAGATTTAGCTATGAGAGGCTGAGATACTGGACTGCTGTAGCCTGCTCCTCTGTAACATTGGTGCGGAATTCCACTTGACTTATCTGTTGGTTGTTACTAGAGTCAGCTGGATATCCTGCTCAGAGTGACATAACGCCCAGTTGACTGGCCCCCCATGAACAATTTCTAAAGGCCCTGTGTACATCAACGTCTCGGGGAGCATTCAAGTCTCATGTGTTCATGGTGACACTTGAGGACTTTGGCTATGGATCCAGGAAGGAGAATGAACCCCATTAGTAAGTTATGACTTTGATTCTTAGTTTAACTTTTCAGAGTTTGACAGCTACCCACTCCTGCTAGACGACGATTTCTTAGAGCGCTTGGTAATGTCCACATCATTTCCACCCTTGACCTTACCTAAGGATATGCGACCCAAAACTGCCACAGGGCTCCAAACACCTTCCAGCACCTGAACTCCTCTGCCCCTCCAAGTTTGTGGAAGCCTACTTGGATAATGTCATCATTCACATCAAAAGAGTGTGCTTCATCTGCACCATTCGAGAGCGGTACCAATTGCAGCCAAAGGCCTGAGCCCACTGCAAACCCAGGGAAAAGTAATCTAGGGATGACGGACAAATAGTCCATGTGGTACCACATGGGACAAGGTGTCTTGAAACCAAAGGGGGAAAAAGTGTACCCATGCAATGAAAGAACAGGTAAGTGCCTTTTAGGGGTTAGTGGCACACTATAGACAATTGTGTCTAACCTCTTGTAATTGGTGGCCCCCTCTCAGATCTGACTTGGAAGGAACAGTCGCAGAAGGTGAGGTGGACCAATAAGATGACGTGAAACTTCCGGGGCCCAAAGCAGGCTCTCATCAGTTTGCCCATCTTAAAAACCCACCTTCAACAGGCCATTAATTGTCCCTCTGGGCCTTAGGGTAGTGCTGTCCCAGGAGTCTGAGCAGGAACCGCACTCAGTTCTGTACATTAACAGAAAACTCACTCCCGGCAGAACACAGGTCCACTGCCTTAAAACACATCACCCTTGCCATAAAGTGGGCTGTAAAGAATTTAAACTGCAGTTTGACTGTTCACTGTTCCGTGCACGTCTTCAGTGGACTATGAGACATTGACCAAAAGACATTGACTCGCATATAACCCACTGGTTCCCTCTCACTACAAGACTTCATTCCAGGTTCCAGGTTGAGCTGTGGCAAAACATGGTCAAACAGATGTCCTCTTCAGGAACCAGGCCATGTGGGATGCAGCGGCTGATGGAGGCCTCTCAGCCTGCTGCGTGTGGGTGGTGCCAGTCTCCTGTTTTATCATTACTCTCTCGTTCACCAGGCCCTGTATTTGCTCCTTAACACAACTTCTTCCATTCTGTTAACAAGAAAACCCTAACCTCTTCTCTTCTCTTGCTGCTTCATTAAAGGGCACAACGTCTTATCTTATTTAGCTTGTGTTATCTGTCTGTGTCCTGCCTGAGCTGCTAAAAAGCTTACAGAAAACACAGCTGAACTGGAACTGAAGCTGAAAGAATAGAGAATACAAGGTGGCAAATCAATTGGATTAACAGGTGTGGGTGACAGAAAGGGAATGGAAGAGGGGAGGAGGGGTGTATGTGAGAGAGAGAGAGAGAGAGAGAGAGAGAGAGAGAGAGACCTTTTTCTGCAGTGGTGTCTGTATCATAGAGAGTGACTCAGCGATGCAGGACACCACCTCCTCTGCAGCCTCCGCTCTCTCCAGACAAAAGAGCATGGCATCGCCAATCTCCACTCTACGGGGGGTTAAACCCCTGAGTAACACCTCCAGCTGCTCTCTGTGCCTGACATACACACACACAATTGCATTACTCATCTCCTTCTACCACCTCCCATCACTTTCCCATGCCATACTATTAACATTCACAATGTTTAAAAATACAGGTCAAATAATGTAACACATACTCGGGTTTGAGCTGCCCTTTCTTTAGCTCCTCCTCCTGGAAAGGGACAGGGTCTTCCTCGGGCTCCTCGTCTCCATGGAGGTACGGATTGAGGACAGGGGGCCTCCAGAGAGACCCGCCCCGAAACATCCGGAACATCGAGGTCTTCCACTCGCTCGGATTTTCACCCTGAGAGAAAGAGAGAGAGCGCACGATAAAAGTGAGAGAGAAAATAGAGAGAATGGTGCAGAGAAAGTCAGACACAATAGACAGACACGGAGACAAAAAAAAAAGACAGATGAAAATGCAAAAAAAGAAACCAACGGATTCAGAGAAAGGAGATATGAGGATAAGGAGCAATGAGAAAGACAAGAGAAAGAGAAGGTGGTAAAGAAAGAGAGAAAGATACAATAGAAAAGTGTGTGTGTGTGAATAAGCGTGTGTTTACCTGCAGTATAGAGAAGAGCTTCCATCTGTAGTACACATGCTCCTGACACTTATTATCAAACAGAAATCTGTAAAGCGAATGACACACAGTGTGACTAAACAAAACTAATTCCATCTACAGTTACTTGGTACAGTTATGAGGTAGTATTCCTGCGTTCGCCAGCGAAGGAGTCACTCTGAAATATCAAAAAACTTCACCTTAACTTATATCTTACAGTTCAGTCCAAAAAAACAAAACAAAACAAAAAAAAAACTTTTGTTTCATTCCATGTTTTTTCAAAAGACTGCGTTCTCTACTGCGTTCCCACTACAGCGTTCTCCACTCCACTGGCTTCTGAGTTCCCACAGCACTGCCATCAGCCTTCCAGCTAAAGAATTCCCACTTCCACTATTCCCAACAAGGCATCAGCGCCCCAAACTCAGCATTCAGCATTATGACCATGACGTTCGCCTCTACTGGCATCAGCATTCCCACTATAGTGTTTCCGTTACACCACCATCAGTGTTCCCAGCACTCCAGTGTAAAATAACCAAATGGGGATTTCTGGGCCAATGCAAAATACAGGAAGTAGCTAAAAACTATTTTGTTTTTTGAAAGAAAAGACTCCTGAAAGTACAAATCTAAAAACACCTAATTCTGAAAAAAAAAAATGCTTTTAATTCCTGAAATTTTATTATTATATTTTTATTATTTTGGAAGTTGAGATGTGAAAGATTCTGCATTCAACATGTTTGAGTAGTGAAAAGAACATATCTAACATAATGTAAGGGATTAAAAAAAAAAAAAAGGATAAATAAATATTGGTTAAATAATATAAATATATGGCTTTGGCCAGAAGAACTAGATTTTATACAAGGTTCTTTGGATGCACTTTTGCTAGAAACTGTAAATGTTTTTCTGGTTTCATCTCGCAGAATATGTTCTTTAAAGTTTGTTCTGGTCAAACTTGGGCAGGTCAAAAGTATGTTCAGCTGTGAATTCTCTGTCCTGAACAACATTTCTCTGTTCATGTTTGAAAAAGATAAGTTTAGAAGGTTCTTGAATTTTTTATTTTCTAGAAATAAATCTTTGTTTTAAAATTTGATGAGTTATGAAAAGGTTTTAGGTTTGTTAAAATTCTTTGGTTCTCGATAAATTTCAGAATTCTAAACAAACTACTTTAGAAAGTGTGTCAAAATGTTTTGTTACTGCATGTGTGCACTGGAATTACGCAAAATTCTGCAAATAAAACATTAAAATGGGTCATCACCCTACACAGTTAACAAAATCACATCCTGGATGGCAAAATACTTAAACGACATAATAAATACTCCTATAAACTACCAATACTGGGACCTTGTTTTGAAAGAAGAAGTGAAGACACCCCGACATTCCCACACACCTGAAGTCTGGGTTGTTTTTCTCTCGGCTCATGATGATGGCCTCGAACATGGGTCCCTCTCTCACCACAAACTCAATCATCCTGTGGATGAGGCACAGCAGGTTCCTGGCCGCACAAAAGACAAAGGATATGAGAGCATGAATAAGTGAACACGCCTCCCTGCCCCCTTTCCTCTCTCTCCTCCTCTCTCTTTCCCCTTCATCCAGTCGTTTATAGATTTATCAGTTCTTTCTCAACCTCAAACGCCATTGTAGTTTTAAAAGCCTGGATTATTCAGAGTAAAGTAGAGGCTCTCAGACGCCCATTTGGTCCACAAGAAGCACACCTCAGATGATAAAAAGGCAGAACGTGAATATTATTGTATATACCTTGCATAAATCACCTGCAATATTTAAATTGCCAAATATATTTTTGACAAGAAAGAAAACATGGGTATGACTGAAGTTTTAGGACAACAACTTTTATGCAAAATTAAACGCAAAAATATTTTCGTTGCATAAAAAAACGCAATTATCTTTAATGTTTCATTTTCTAAATAGCCAACAAAACGATTCAAGCAAATACTGAAAAATTACTTTATTTAAATTTTTTTTGCCATTTTTAATCACTTTTTAACAAAGATGTTGTGCTTATTTTCATTCAATACAGTGGAACCTCGGCATACAAATGCCTATCCCTTAATTTTCACCGTAAGAATTTAAATTGTGCAAAAATTTAAGCGTCATACGAATGAACAAACGGACGTCCGAGAGCCATTTAAAACGTTTGAGCCAGTTCAAAGCCAAGCAAAAAGTTTTTGTGAGTTTTTTTTTTTTTTTTTGCAAGAATTAGTAAAGACCATGGGTTCCAAGACATTTTGCAAGGACTGTAGCAAGAAGAAAAGGGATCCACTTTTAGTGGAAATTAAAAAACAAACTGTAGCTAAAACAGCAGTCCATGGCAAGTGGAATCATAAATAAAGGTTAAGTAAAGTTTAATGTCAATTTATTTCATATTTTACTCCATTTCACATGCCGTTTTTAAAAAAATAGTTTTTATATGCAAAAATATGATTACAGTATAGTGTTGGAAATTAGTAATACAGACGACCCTCATAAAGTCTTGAGGTTCGCAGGCTCAATCGTTTACAGATTTTTACTTAGAACCTAACTAAGTAATTGTTTGTGGAAACCGCAAAATATCCTCCGCAATTCTTTAATGGCATTATATATGACTTAATACATTTTAACACTAAACTATTAACAACAATATAATTGACTAATTTTGTAATATCTATATTAACGTCAATTCAGTTAAATTTATACAATACTGTATAAATCTTTTTAGTAGAGGAACGCGTGGCTTTGGGACGGTAACTTATTACTGCATTTACCCTACAGTACTTACAAAAGAAAACGACAGCGTGTACCAAAGAAAACACGCCCGCATGAATTACATAGAGGGGTAACATCGGTATTTTACATTCTAGCACTGCGGGAGACACAGCAGTACAGCACTGTACAGTATACGGGTTTACCTTTTATACCTCGCTTTTTTTCCCTTTTTTTTTTTTTTAAGAGTAATTTATTAATTGGAGTGCGAATTGAAGATAAAGTGTTTTGGGAGCAGACTTAAGGTTTAAACTATAAAACTATAAAAACAGCCATTTAATCATTTACTTTTATCACATCCAAAATCCGCATTGGGGGAGGGTAGGGGGTCACTGCATTGGTAGTAATTTTTGTGTGTCTGGAACAGATTATCTGTATTTACATTATTTCTTATGAGACAATTTGTAGCGTATAAACTCCATAACTTCAGAGCGGAAAAAATTTGTAGGTCGAGGTTCCGCTGTATTGAACAAAACACTGGGATATATTCAAGTAAAATATATAAATAAATAATTATTAATAATTCTAAATAAATATAGCCACCTGGTGTTAAATACATATATGTATTTGTCAAACATTTACACGTTTAAGTTAAATGTAAACCGACATTTTTTTTTTTTTTTACCTAAATGAATTTAAAAGTTGAAACGTTCCTTGATGAAAAAAAGCAAGGCTGAATCATTCCAGTTTTGAAAAATAAAGTTGAGACAAGAGCTTTTTAACTAAAGATGAAGCAAAGTGGGCAAGCCTTCAATTTACATAACTTAACTAATCCTTTTTTTTTTCTCTACATTTTGTGTAGAGGCATAATCTGGTGTTAAAATGCGTGCCAAAATAAATACCCCTGTACAAGCCTGCAGGTCTGAATTTGCTAGCTTTTATAATCTAATGATTGCAATTTCAAGAAAAGACATTCAGAGAGGAGATGAAGTTACACATTGTTGTGTGTGTGTGTGTGTGTCCCGATTACCGTACACTCTTCTCTAACGTGTACTGTCTCCTCAGCACCGCATTGGGGTTTATCTACGCCTGACTTATACAATGTGTGTGTTGTTTGCACTGCAGTTCACCGTTACAGTAATTAAAGTCATTAACTAAAGACCATGTGCTACCTTTAATGTTAGTCATTGCCATCTGGGACTGTTCTGTGTTCAGTGTGTGGGGTAAAGTGTGTTTTTTTGCTGAGTCATGCTGTGATATTAAATGGATAAAGAGCGTGTACCTTTCTGATGGGATAACCACTGTCACTACGGCGTCGTACAGAGTCTGTTCGTGACGTCAAACCACGTGATGAAGATACAAACAATAACGTAAGTTTATGATTTGTTAAATGATGATAAAACCATACACAACACTGCAACACATCCTCACTGGCCTAATCATGTCAAGCCTTAAGCTATGATGTATGTGAAGTACAAATTTATTACCACTTACCCAAAAAACCAAATGGAACATGACAAATGATTAGAGAAAATAAACACTATAATCTAATACAGTATATATTATGAGTACAGTGTTTCATTATATATGCGTTAATATTATTAATTTGTATGGATATATTTATAATAATTGTTCTGATGTTTCTTTGTAGTTCTTTGTTCCATGCTAATTTTGAACATAAAACTGAGAAACTATGGCAACTCCTGAACTGGCCTTGTATACAGTAAACTCGTCCTACTCCTCACAAAAAAAAGAATAAATAAATAAAACAATATAAGGGGCGTGGCATGATCTGATCTGTGCCACACCCCTGACCGTTGAGCATGGTTATTTATTTACTCTTTCTTACCTTGTAGAAATTCTCGGACGAGCGGCCGTGGGATTTGGAGAAGTCGTTACGGAAGCGGTCTCGGTGCTGGGCGTTGAAGGGGAGGCCTGAGGGAGGGGGCGGGGCTGTGGGTTTCAGCACTCCTACAGGAGTGTACAGGGGCTGAGGTGGGATTCGCACCGCTTTACCCCAGCCCAGCTTCATCTCAAAGCCCATCACTGTTTTACCTACAGAAAAATCAGAGAGAAAAAAAATTAAATGGTCAAGTAAATGGATAGGGGGGAAAAAAATTTATAAAGTGGGAGGACAAAACTGGCTTAAACTCGGCAATTCTCAAGTGAATACTGTCTCAAATATACACTACCGCCCATAAGTTTGGGATCACTTTCTAATTCCTCATTTTTCCTGTTTCCGTTCCTGTTTTTTCCTTTCTTTCTACACTAGTATTGTAAAACAATACTGAAGGCGTTTATCCAAAGTACACAATAGTCTCCTCTGAACAGTTGATATTGAGATGTATATCTGCTACTTCTGATCTGTAAAGCTTCATAACGGCTCTAATCTGAGGTGCTGGTTGTTAATTGGTGATTTCTGAGGCTGGTGACTCTAAATGAACTTCTCATCTGCAGCAGTGCCAAGTTTTGGTCTCGCTTTCCATCATGAGAGACAGTTTCATCATGGGGCTTGATGGGTTTTGCCAATGCACTTGACGATACTGTTCTTGCAAGAACTTTTCCAGAACAGCTGACCTTCATGCTATAAAATAACAACTGACTGTGGTTGTTGCTACATAATTACCTAATTCCATATGTTATTTCATAGTTTCAAAAATCTCCAGTATTGAAATTTGCAAGTGATCATAACTTTTTGAGCGGTAGTATACATCATGCTAGACATTCAGCGGGTGAGATTCCTGGCCTTGTTTTTTAAAATCATGTGTATCGGCTTATAGCTATATACAGCAAGTCCCCTACATATGAATTAGATACATTGGAGTAACGAACTTTCAAAAGATACAATCAATTGCGGACATTAAATCACATGTCCGGCGTACATCCCAGCCAGCGTAAAAGCAAAGGCGATGAAGCTGGTACTGCTAAGAAGCGCCACGCAATAATGATGGAGACATAAATTGGGAAAAAAGATGGCAGACATTATTTTAACATGAATCGCTCAACCATTGGCACGATTCTAAAGGACAAGATCCGCAAACGTGTTAGTTTTATAATGTCCACTACAGTTGCAAGAAAAAGTATGTGAACCCTTTGTGATTATGTGGAGTTTTGCATGAATTGGTCATAAAATGGGCTCTGATCTTCATCTAAGGCACAACAATAGAAAAACACAGTCTGCTTAAAATAATACTACACAAACATTGTATGTTTTCACGTTTTTATTGAACATAACATGTAAACATTCACAGTGCAGGGTGGAAAAAGTATGTGAACCCCTAGCCTGATGACTTCTCCAAGAGCTAATTGGAGCCAGGAGTGAGCGAACCTCAAGTCCAATCAGTGTGATGATATTGGATGCATTGCTGAAAGCTGTCCTGCCCTTTAAAAACACTAGATGAAGACTTAGATGACGATCAGAGCACATTTTATGACCAATTCATGCAAAACGTAATCCACGTAATCCCAAAGGGTTCACATACTTTTTCTTGCAACTGTAGCTGACTGTTAGTATCCTAGTACATAAACTGCATTTGCTGGGTGTAAATTATACTTATGAACAGAACGGAACTTGTTCCTACGTTGGGGAGTTACTGTATACAGTAGAACCTCTGTATTTACATTTCATTCATTCGGGATTCGAGCTCTTCAGGTGAAAATTTGTATTGTGATATGTAAAAAATATATATATACTGTATATATTTAAGAAAAATCATGGAACTTTTAAACACATGCTGAATGCAACGTTGGTATTGTGGGTTAACTCTTTCGAAACAGCTTTCATAAGCCAACAAGTTCTGAACGGCTCCCAGACAAAAACACAAAACTTTGTGTTCAGTTTGTTTGTTCGTATGCTGAAAATGCTTCACAAATCAATGCAAATTTCTCTCTCGAGATGGAGGGCATTCGTATGCTGAGGTTCTACTGTATATACGTACATATTATGCCTGGTCGGATCCTGCAGGTTTTAAAGAATAAAGGATTCCATACTAAATATTGATTTAATTGCATAAAATAACAAATTACTTTTATTATCTTGATTGATATTATTTTAAGAAAATGTCAAATACCATTAAAACATTGACCGTCACTTTTGGCCGAATACTTTTGGCCACCACCTATATATCGACAGAATGATCTTTTAAGCTAATTTAAATCGTTAAAGTTGTAAAGTTAATCAGGTTAAAGTTTCTGTAAAGTTAATAAAGTGGATGTGAGTAATGCTTGTTATTGTTTCTCTGTAAACCATCAAACAATCTGATCAGTGTCTCTCTCACTCTCTCATTCCCCACTGAGGGGCGGGATGTTATAACACCAAGACACGCCCACTCAGAACTTTCCTCATTTCCACATCATGACTGACTGAGTACACTTGATCAAATCATCTCTTGTTCATCAGTGAAATGAATCATGTTACCGTCTAAAGCGGCCAGCGCCCTTTCCGCATCCTTCCGTGTCATGAAGGCCACAAAGCCACGGTTGGTCACTCGAGTCCTCTCTTCTTCCGTCCGAGGCCACATGATCTTGACGCTGGCTAATGGGCCGTACTTCCCAAACTCCTTACACAGCATCTCCTCGGTCATCTACACAAACCACGGGTTCATATTAACGCCTAATTTCTTATACAGGGACTTGGTGGTGTCAGTATTACTCACTCTAGTCTGCTTACTCGTGATCAGTAACGTGATCAATGAGCCTACCTTGGGGTTGATGCAGCCGATGTACAGGTTAGTCGTAGTGGGAACGGTGGGATCGTCATCGAATACTAAAAAAAACAAAACAAAAGAAGAACACGGAAAAGTCTGTTACAACTCATAATTAAACATTAAACCATCTCTGCTGTTCACTTTATACCTTTTTTTAAAACTATAAAAGTATAAGACCTGCATTACCAAGCACTAGTTCGATAAGCAAATTAGTCTATAGCATAAATTTTATTTAAAACACAAAACTCTGTTATTTAAAGGCTTAAGTCAGACAGGTTCACTGCACTCAGGATGATTATCGGAGGTCGTTTATACCTGCAGCCTTTAAGCGCTTTAAAGAGTCCCTGCAGTGCAGAGGTATTAACAAGCTCCTTGTTACTGATGAGGAGTGAATTTCTATTGTTTACATGTTCATTCCCACAACGGCTGGACAATCTAACACATATGCGCAATATTTGCATGAATGTCTCCTTCAGACAAACTACAGCTCTGGAAAAAAAAAAAGAGACCACTGCAAAATAATCAGTTTCTTGTTTGTTTGTTTGTTTTTTTTACAGGTGCATGCTTTGGTGAGATAAACAGTTTTGTTTCATTCCGACAAACTGTACATTTCTCCTAAATTCAATCTATTCAAACTATTGTTATTTAGAGTGTATATTTAAAGGAAATGACAACATCAAAACACATCAAAATAACCCAAGATCATGCAGTAATTGCAGAGCTTTACTAACTCAAACAAAAACTAAATTCCAAAAATTTGTAAACACATTGTGTTAATGCTTTAGGTAAATCAGTATTTGGTGGAATAATAACCCTCCACCAGTTTTTTTTTTACATTGCTCTTGGGTAACTTTATACCACACTTTTTGCAAAAACAAACAAACAAACTATATATATATATATATATATATACAGAGTGGGCCATAAGTTTACATACATTTAAATACATTAACAACGTTAAAAATGAAATATTTAACATGTTTTTTTTTATGTTTAAGATATCCAATCATACTGATGGCCGAGTCTGTTTTCAAAACAATGGCAACTATTGTTTCTTTTTTTTAAAAAAAACTATATATATATATATAATTTTTTTTTTTTTTACCTATGTATGGAAACTTATGGCCCACGCTGTATAAATAGTACTTGTGTGTACTTGATCCATTTTATTTTTCTCCTTCCACTAAATAATTGTGTGTGTTTCATTTCTGTTTCATGATTTATAAAATCTTATCTTAAATGTGCATGAGATCTTAAAGCACTCGAGTGTTAGACATTTTAAAAGAATACTGTATATATGCGTAGGTGTGTGTGTGTGTGTGTGTGTGGTCTCACTTGACCGCCGTGTCAGTGGTACATCCAGATCTGTGTGCGCTCCCCCCGGGTCATTCTTCTTCCTTTTGTAGCGCTCCTCTCTCTCCTCCTGGATTCTGAAACAAATATGAATGAATTAATTATAACATCATCATAATAAGCAACTTAATTTTTTATAATTTTTTTTTAATACATCCCATCAAAAACACCCGTCCTTGTGCTGCCTTCAGAACGAGACCTTATTTATGTAAATCCCAACCAAACCCACAGCTACCCATCTCACTGATTACTGAATATTTATATGATTACAGTGTTTGTTAGTTTAATCATGCATGTACGTGTGCAAATCATTAACTGAACAATTCACCAGAGGAACCCAGGTTCAGCCAAAAACATTCCACCGCCTCAGGCCTCGGTTACTCAGACACAATAGCAGCTCTGAGAGGAACAGGAAACAGTGTACGTGTGTGTTTAGAATGAGAGCACAACCGACACTCACTGCTTCAGCTCCTCTTTAAATAGCTCCAGGTTACTCTTCTTCTTCTCTTCCGTTTTCTTTTTAGCCACCTGTGAGGGGGGAAAAAATTCACAGTATGAAAATGTGACGCCGCGGGTATCGTTGTGTGACATCGACGTTACATCCTGCTTAAAACAATACAATACAAAGTGTGAGACTTTAAAGCAAAAAAAAATGTGACGAAAAACAAGGATTAAATTTCCCCACAACAAAGCTGATCATTTGTGTTTCATTTCTGTTAAACTTGCCCAAGTTTTTAATAACGTCTCACATTTTATACTTTTTAATCATTAAGAGTTGAATCCTGTTCCTTTCATCACCCTGTTTTTTTTCTGTTACCTATACACCACAAACTCCTCCTGTCCTCCTTCATTCCACTCTGAAGACTTTCCCATGGTGGAAAAATCTCACCCTACAGGTTTAGCTCTAACACCGAAGACTCTTTGTAAAATGATACAGTGATAATGATCTCCGTTACTGGTGTCTGTTCAGACGGAGCGCAACCTTCCTGCGTCGTTTGCGCAGATTTGCCTAACCGTTATTCATGTACGTCTGATTAACATTCTCATTTGCATAAACAGCTAGAAAGTGCAAAACATTGGGCTTTTGGTCGGATACTCACAGATCTTTTAGACTCTGCAGATGAAGGCGAGGCATTCTGAGGTACTGGAGTGAATTTCGAGGCGGGTCTGTAGAGTTTATTCTTCTTCACCTCCGCTGCTTCTTCATCTGTAGAGGGAAGAGGAAAATCACAGAGCGTAAAGAAGGCGTGGCCTATTCATCTGCCAATCACACTTCTTTTGGTTTTGTTTCTTTTACATAATTTTTCTTTGGTTTTGTCTGATTTTCTCTCTAATTCTGTCGTAGCCAATTCTCACCCGTCATTAAGGCATCACCTGGGAATTGAACCCCTGATCTCACACTTCTAAAATCTTTTTTTGTTCATTTGTAAAAACAAAAATTTGTAGTTTAATGTAAGTAATGTAAATGTGATGTAAAAATAATTATTTTTGAAGTCGATTTAGCTCTCGATTTAGCTCTTTGCTAATTTCTAGAACAGCGCAGTATTTCACCTTTAGTAGCGTTCACAATTCCCCCTCGTACGAACGTCTTCACTCCGCTCTTCTCGCTGCCATCGAAAGACGCCAAGAACTCCTCGAACACTTCAGCAGCTTTCTCTTCCTCCTGAACACATGAAGAAAAACTTGACAAATGCCTTCTGGGTAACCCTACATGTTATAAAAAAAATCTACAAGACTCTACTGATATTTTTTAAGCAAATTAGTCTATGAAGTTTGTCTATAAGTCATGTTTCTTTAAATGACCTTTTTCTTGATCTCCTCCTGCTCTTTTTTCGTCAGCACCCTCTTCACTGTCGTGGCCTTGCTCTTTTTGTCTGCCATGATGACTGTAACTGGAAAAAAAATAAAACAACAGTAAAGCATATTATCATGATCATCATCTCACTGTATTTTAGGGGATGAGGTGTGTACCAAAGTTAAATCAATATCTAGAAAGAGAGTTTGTAGAAATAGTCAGAAGGTTAAAGCTGAAAATAACCTCATGAGTTTTAATGTAATCAGTAACGTTATTATTTCAGGTTGAAGCCGACTTTGATTTAATCCGTCTTTCTGTAGGGCAGAACTCTCTGTCTAACTTATTAATACACATAAATCACATTCTGTAAGGTTGGATATCTTACGCCTTGTTTACACTAAGTTGTACTTATTTCGCCGTGAGCCAAATACACTCCCTGTTCGGTAATCGGAGAGTAAATCACAAATGAGAAATGGAAAAAGTAGATCGGATAAAGATGGAGTTTTGTCAGACGCATTAAAATTCACTTATACCACTTCAGCACTGTTATTCCAGAGAAAGTAAAAATACAAACTAAGCCCAGTAAAAAATATTCAGTTGAGCTTTTCTAATTAATATCTATTGGTGCTGGTGTTTGATTACATTGAGCAAGTAATACATTAGCAGCTTATTTTAAAGTAAATAATTAAATCCGCCACATAACTGTTCAACATTTAGATTTCACTTTTGGTGCAGGTTTAACTGCAGGCAGATGTTGCACAAGTTTCATTTAATTCTGTCAGAAACACAGACAAAATATTTTCTCAGACTGGTTTCAAGTTCTCCGATGTACGAAACGTAAACGATATCATTGAAACAGCGAGTTCTGACCAATGTACAGACAAAACCGCTTTTTACTTATATAGAAACAAAAGTCTGTGCACCCATAGGACACGATTCTACGTTTTCCTTTACCATTAAGTGTCTTGTTATACAAATCTAAATGTCAGCTTTTATTATGGAGACAGTTATGCATTAGTTCTTATAAATAAACCTGTGAATTAGAGAGGCGATTACTGCCAGAGCTGGTGCTAAATAATAACTAATCAGATTTACAGGAATAATAATAATAATAAACAGCCTAAAAATTTATACTAATGGGTGCAGGTGTAAAAGTTAGAACTAATATAAAGAAAGAATGGATCAACACATCAGGCACTGCTCATATCCATTACCTTGGTGCCCCTGTTAGCTACAAGCTAACAAACAAACAAGCTACAGGACCTGGCGAGTTAAACTAATCAGAAATGCACGAATAAATTTTAAAAAGGAGTTATTATTCACGTAATGTGTTTAAAAAACATGTTAAATGTAGCACTTTCTCGTTGAAGAGCTAGCTAGCTCTACCTAGCTAGCGTGCTAAATAGCCTAGCAGCTAGCTTAGCAACGGAATTCGCACGAGCTCTGAAAACCGCGCACGAGCACGGATATTTAAAATTAAAATGAAAAATATATATGTGTATGTACTTTCTTTATTTTGCGTTGATGTACAAAAATATACTCAATGCAACTTACATAAGAGGTTTCCATGAACAACAACAACAAGGAGAAGGAAAAAAAATAAACCGTGAATGTTTTATTATCAATCCGCCATTTTGAACTTGCCCAAATATGGGAATCGCAGAAAGATGACGTCACGCACCGAGCAACCAATCGGAGGGCCCCGGCCGGACCCTTCCGCTCGTCTGACTCCGGAAGTGAAACGCTTGTGACGCGACGGATTCAGCGCTAGTCATGAGTAAACAAGTTTAACTGTACGAGTTTAAAGGAGGAGGTTTTTTTTTTAAAGAAGGAAACGATAAAAAAAAATCTATATACATATATATATATAATGGCACAAGAGAAGAAATCGGGGTTGTTGAAAAGGACGTCGTCGTCTAAAAAACCGCTGAAGGAGAAGGTGGTTCTCATGTACGATGAGATCTTTACGAAATCCGACCCCGCCAAGTCGAACCCTCGCTTCTGGGACGAGCTGTTTCTAATGAAGGTGAATTTGGAGTATCTGGAGAACAAGCTGGAGGCTCTGGACGGAGATGAGGTCGTGCTGATTAAGGATAACATCAACAGCCTGTTCCATCACTGCGTCCAGGCTTTGGAAGAGGACCACCAGATCAAGGTGGTCAATGCACTGCAGACTCTTTGCGCCCTCTTCAGGGGCGTGCATCAGAAAAACAAATCAGCCACCGGCTTCGATATCATCAACATGCTCGTGGGCTTCGACAAGGCCGAGCTCAGGATGAAGGATCTCATGGAGAGCCTGGACAGTTTGCTCTGCGGGGATGGCTCAGAGAGTCTGAAGAGCCTCTGCCTGAAGCTGTTACTCTGTCTGGTCACGGTGACGGACAATATCAGTCAGAACACCATCCTGGAGTACGTCATGATCAACAGCATATTCGAGGCCATCCTGCAGATCTTGTCGGACTCCTCGAGTCGGGCGCAGCACGGCTACGACGCCGTGGTCCTCCTGGCCCTGTTGGTCAACTACAGGAAGTACGAATCCGTCAACCCATACATTGTGAAGTTGTCCATCGTGGACGACGAGCCGACGCTGGCCGGGATGGGCATGGTTATCCAGCAGGCGCTGACCGAGTACAACAGGCAGTACAAGGATAAAGAGGAGGACAACCACGGGGGATTTTTTTCCACGCTGACTAACATGGTAGGCAGCATGTTCATCGCGGACGCAGACGAGAAGCTGTCGGTGCAGACCAACGAAGCCATCCTGCTCGCGCTCTACGAGGCAGTTCATCTGAACAGGAACTTCATCACGGTTCTGGCGCAAAGTCACCCAGAGATCGACATTGCGACGACGCCGGTAACGCCCACCCCGACGACGCCCACGACCCCGCTCGGTACCACGCCCCCTTCCTTAGACGCGATGCACAACTCCGAGCTGCCGCTAGACCCCAACCTGCAAACCAGCAACCTGCTCATAACGTTCCTGAAATACTCGTCCATCGTCATGCAGGACACCAAAGACGAGCACAGGCTCAACAGCGCCCGGCTGTGCCTCATCATCCTCACGTGCATCGCCGAGGACCAGTACGCCGACGCCTTCCTCCATGACGACAACATGAACTTCCGTGTCAACCTGCACCGAATGCCGATGAGGCACAGGAAGAAGGCGGCCGACAAGAACATCCCGTCCCGGCCGCTCGCCTGCGCCGTCCTGGACCTCATGGTGGAGTTCGTCGTCACGCACATGATGAAGGACTTCCCCATGGATCTCTACATGCGCTGCGTTCAGATCATTCACAAGCTCATCTGCTACCAGAAGAAGTGCAGGATCCGTCTGCACTACACTTGGAGGGAACTCTGGTCGGCCCTGATCAACCTTCTCAAGTTCCTGCTGTCGAACGAGACCACCCTATTGTCCAAACACAACATCTTCCACTTGGTTCTACAGGTCGTCCACCTCTTCAACATGTTCATCACGTATGGAGACACGTTCCTGCCTACGCCGAGCAGTTACGACGAGCTGTACTACGAGATCATACGCATGCACCAGGTCTTCGATAACCTCTATTGCATGGTGCTGAGGGTCTCCACCAACGTCGGCCAGTGGAAGGAGCCGGCCAGTAAAGTCACGCACGCTCTGGTTAACGTCCGCGCCATCGTCAACCATTTCAACCCGAAGATAGAGTCCTACGCCGCCGTCAACCACATCTCCCAACTTTCAGAAGACCAGGTCCTGGAAGTGGTGCGCTCCAACTACGACACGCTGACTCTGAAGCTGCAGGACGGGTTGGACCAGTTTGAGCGTTATTCAGAGCAGCCCAAGGAAACAGCGTTCTTCAAGGAGCTGGTACGCTCCATCAGTCTGAATGTGAGGAAGAACGTTTCTCTCAACACCCTGAGTCAGGATGTTCTGTTGAAGGAGTTCTCTTCTATATCTTAAGAACCTGTAACCGTAACAAAGTCAGGAAACGAACAAGTCGTCTTTGTCTTTATCTTTATCTTTGATTTGATTTGATTAACACCCAGGCTTGAAAGTGTTTAAATTTTTTTGATGATACTAACGTTCTTCTTCAGTATAAAGGGTTTTTGATGATGATGATGATGATGATGTCATTGTTGCATTTGTCAGCCTTCTGTTTTTTCCAACATTGTATTCAATTCAGATTAAATCAGTGTACTATGAGATACACATACTTGATCCTGCGGTCATTTCTCTCTCTCTCTCTTTTTTTATTTACAAAATGATAACTGAACACATTAATCATCCTGAATTAATATTTAGAGTTGAACTTGTAAAGTTTTCTAATATTCTTAATGGGAATTTCAGTCCAGATCTTCAGTGTTGTCCAGCTATTATGAGAAAGAATCCACACACAGGTTTCCCCATATGTTAATATATTGTACATCAACATGTCACTTGCGCACACACACACACATACACACACACACACTTGCTGTCCCACCTGGTACCTACTCTGGACACGATGCTCAGTTAGAGACACAAAAACAGTGAAATAATACATCATCATCTTTATTGCTTGGTGTTTAAAATCCTCAGAAAGACTTCGAGAAGTGGATTAGAGACCAGTATTCCAAACCAGGTCGCTGAGTTCTTGTTCACGTCCTGGGACGACCTCAGTAACCGCATCCTGTAATCAGAACAACAAACTCCATCATGTAACTACTGATTTTTTCACATTCAATTCTTCTTCTCTCCGAGTCATGGTTCAAAAAACCTCAACCTGAATGTGTTTGAGATCTTGACTATATACATAGTTTTTGTTTCATTTTGTGGAGCATTTATTGATTTTGTCAGTGTTTTCTTTTTCTTTCCTGACTATGTTCATTAGAAATCATGGTTTAGGTGTTTTGCTGAACTGCTTATTTTTTTTAATTATAATATTGAAAATATTATCTGACTTGATTTCATGTACTGACTAAATAATGTTTAAATATTTTTATCTTTCATAGCTCTTCAGATCGTCAGTGTTTCCCAAGTTATACGGTTTAAAATTTTATTTAAACAGCTGTTCAAAGGAGCGTTTACATTTTTGTCAGTCAAAACTCATTAAAGAGATTCATTACAGATTAATTGAGCATGACGAGCTACTGTTGACCCTAAACACACTGTACTGGATTTTCTTTCTTTTTTTTTTCTTTTCTTTTTTTATCTAGTATAAATGTTCACATGCACAATTTGTGTTTCATTACTAACTTGTAATAGAAAATGAATAAAACACAAACAATATGAAATGTTCT
>JAAGKR010003151.1:0-79379 GCA_011419295.1 Clarias macrocephalus
AGGTTAGTCAATATGGAAATAGGAGTTTTGTTTAAGGAGTTAAACGCATGGTTTCTAATGGTGTGTGCAGGTGGATCGGAAGGCTCTGGTGTTGTGCCGTGCCATCTGAGTGTGTCCTCATGAGCTCCAGTGTCAGCGTTGTAGTGATCTGTGATGTGAAACTCGAGCCTCTTCCCTGCACTCCTCTTCAGCTGCAGTCTGTTCACTCTCACTCTCACACTCGCTGCGCTGCGCTGCGCCTCTTCCCTGCGCGCTCCGCTCAACTGCGCTCTCACGCGCCCTGCGCCTCTCCTGAACGCCAGGCTCCTCCCCGTGTGTGTGTGTGTGTGTGTGCGTGTGATCGCTGCCCATCAGCTCTGGGCGGAACTGAAGCTTCAGTGGAGCCGCGCGTTCAACCCCGCCGACAGGATATATTTAGGTGCCAAGAGCCCATGTGGATAAAATGACCCTTTGATCTGTGCGGCACTTTTTTTTTTTTTTACATTTGTTCTAATACATTTCAATGCTTTAATAATAATAATAATAATAATAATAATAATAATAATAATAATAATAATTGGTAGTAGTAGTAGTAGTAGTAGTGACACAGTTATTGTATTATCCAACATATAAACCTACTCTAATTATAAAGTGAATGTCATTTTTTGATAGTCATCTTACTGTCTCTATTCACCTATTTAGAAATAATCCAGTGGGCACAGATATATATCTTCAGGTACATACTAAATAGAGACGTGTGGACGTCTTTAAGGCTAATTTCCTCATAATAAAGTTGTACATCATCATTATCATGGAGCATCTTCACAAAGTAATTAGCAATATCTTGTTTTGTTTTTTTGTGGACAGTACAATGGCCTTGCCCACCCACATGGTCAAGGGTTTGATTCCCACCTCTGGTCTGTATGCAGGCAAGTTTGCATTTTCTCACCATGCTTGGAGGGTTTCCTCCTGTTGTGCAAAGATATTCAGATTAGGTTAATTCCCCAATTTCTCGTGTGCCCTGTGATGGTTTGGCACCCTGCCTCGTGCCCTAAGTCTCCTGGGATAGGCTCTCGGGCCCCGTGACCCTGTACACAGCATAAGCAGTATAGAAGATGGATGAATGAACCTATGGACATCATAGGAATCATGAGTTTAAATGACTTTCTACAGGTAATGAAATATCAGGTCATAACAACCTGAAGGCTAAGCAGACCAAATGACATCTTAAATCTGGCCCCCGAAATAAAAGGCATGTGAAAGTACGTGTGCATTATTTGCCAAATGGACAGCTGACAGCCTGGGTATTTTATTTTATTGGTCAATGAGCAATTGGTCAATGAGAAATACATATACAAAATGTATCCAGTAGCAGACTTGAATGGATAATTTACAATAATGTACAAAAAGACCAACACAGCACAATGAGCATAATATAGAGTGAAAGAAAATCTTCTCAAGACATTTATTACATTTATAGATATAGAATTCTAATTGAATGTTTTCAACACACTTTGTAAAGACAGAAAAAAATGACTGAATGAACCAACAACCACAATGTTTTTATTAAGGGGACCAACTGCTCATAAATGGTTATCCATAACCATTTCATTGTGATCATTGGGCTATTACATCATAATTATGATATTTCCCACATAGAAAAAGAACTTCAAAGTCTTCTGGCAGATGTTGTAATAACCAATACCTTCCTGTCAACAGTTTGTTTGGCCACTGAAGACACACTCTCAATTACACATGCCCTACTCTTTTAATTCCTGGTTTGTTCAATTTCCATTAATCCTTTGATTAAAGGTCAAGTCAGTAGCAATAAAAATAACATGGTTACTGTTTCGATAGCAACTAAGGCAACTAACGCTACAGTAAGAGAGCAGATGAGCACTGACTCACCAAAACCAAGATGGCAATCTTAAGGAGTGGTTGCTCAACCTGCATTTACAAAACCACACAAGCAAATTGGACCATATTTCCTAAAAAGGTTTTAAAAGTTAATAGTGAATTTCCTGACTTGAGTCTCCAGCTGTGATTTATTCAAACCAAGAGATTTTCCCCCTACTTTCGTCCACATCTAAAACTTTTTTTTTCCCCACATGGTTTAGTCACTCTTCAGTGCATTTAATGAAGCAAGTGTTGAAGACCACTGCAATTATAACATAAACAACTGTCTCAGGAGTGAAGCAAATGAGGCTGATGATGAATATGCCATGACTATAGATGATTTTTTTAAGGCACAATAATAGAGGGAAAAGTTGCTGGGAAAAGGGCAGATTAATGCCTTGAAACTGTGTATATAATTTAATGTAAACAGTGTTCCGGTTCCAAACATAATTATCGAGTGCATGTAGCAGTATACGACAACAATAATAACTGTGCAAAAAAAATTTAACAACATTGAATACAATCAACAAGAACAAGAAGGAGAATGAAAGTAAGGAGAAAACCTTGGGATTTAAGATATAAATGCAAAGACTGAAAATAAAACTGAGTTACAGAATTACACCCTTTAGAGAGCATGACAGTAGCTAACCCCACCTGTTACAAATCTGAATTTAAAGCTAGATGCCCAGTGCCAGAAGAACAGAGAGTACAGACTGGGGAGCAGGCTCAGTTAAATAGCACAGCATTTCAAAATGCAAATCTTGATACACTGCCCGGCCAATAAAAGTCACCACCTGGATTTAAGCAAAACAGGTAAGATCCTTCCATTGGACAATTGCTGCAGTGATTAATATGGGTCAGCTGGCAGCGAGTAATTTAACTCTAGCTGATGCAGTGAGAAGCTTCTGATTTCTTAAACAACCATTGTGGTCATGGCGAAGATGTTACTCTGTTTCTTGTCCTGCATCAAGCAGGATGAGATTTTCCTAATGTCTTGCATCAAGCAAATACTATTAATTGTCCTGCATCAAGCAAATAAGGAGATTGCTGAAATTACTAAAATTAGCTTAAGGACTGAAAAAAGAACCATCATCTTCACGGAAAAAAAATTGTGGGAAAAATATCCAGAATGAGTGTAATGGGAGATCACTTAACCACAGCAAAATCTGTGAGAGTAAGAGTATTTCCACACACACTGCTTAGCACATATGCTTGATTAGATTTTGCAATGTCAAACCATTTATTTCTGTCCAAAGTGGCATTTATTTCTCTAGACAATCTTGTATTGTAGATGGTAGAGTCAGACCACTAAGTAAATCTTTCTCCAATGCATGCCAAAGATTCTCAATGAGGTTAAGGTCTGGACTCTGTGGTGGCCAATCCATGTGTGAAAATGATGTCTCGTGCTCCTTGAACCACTCTGTTACAATTTGAGCCTGATTAGTCCATTAATATAGTCAAGTAGTCAGCTGATCTAATTTTGGACACATAATATTGCTGAACCTGACCAACAGAAGCAACCCTAACTCATAACTCATAACCCGCACAGGCTTGTACTATGCAAGATGGATGCATCCAGCTCTCTTCTTACTCTGATGCCCCCTTCACTCTGGAACAGTTTTTTCAATGCTCCACAGTCCATTCTTTATTCTTCCTAGCAAATTGTAGCTTTTTTTTCCTGATTAGCCTCACTGATAAGTGGGTTTCTTAAGGATACACAGCTGTTTAGTCCCAATCCATTAAGTTCTCTTCACACTGTGCTTGTGGAAATGCTCTTAATTTTACAATTAAACATAGCTTTTATTACTTGATTTTAAACAATTTAAACATTTTGTGTTCTCTGATCACAATAATTCAGAATTTTCTTCACCACTATCTTACTAGGTTTTAGTAATGCATTGGACAGTTCTTAACCCAAATTTAGTTGTTTCATTACTCTCCCTAGTTGTTTCTTTTGCTTTATACAGGTCAGTAATTTGAACACAGAGTAACATCGCCCCCCACAACCACAGGATATGTGTTCTGAAATTGTTGTTTAAGAAATGAGTTCACTGCATCAGCTAGGGATAAATCATCTGAATATATTTGAAAAATATTAATCAATGCATAAAGTATACAGTAGAAGGATCTTGCTTAGTTAAAACCAGATGGTGACTTTTTCTTTGACCATGTAGTGTGTGTATATTTCTGATTTTCAAAGTGACTAGATTTAAGGGTGGACTGTACCCAAGCGAATGAGCAATTTAAGGAAAAATGTCAAAAATCAATTGCAACTTTAGGCACCCTAGGCCTTCTAAAAGACATCTTCATACTGTTTGATAGTCTATTGAATGCAACTCCCTTGTTAAAGTATTTATAAAGTTTCAATAATGTATTAATTGCTAAACCTTACCTACTCAAAAATGTAACAAACAAAACCATGTGCATCTGTTTAGTTCTTCCATGTCTGTAAACACTGATGCAAACACAAGTAGTGTATTTTTCTACCTAAGTATGTGTAGGTATGTTCTTTTTCCCTATACAATTAAATTACTTTTATGATTATTGTGTTCTATTAATCATTAATAACACTCTGAAATATAGCATCAGTATTAGTTGTATTATCTTAGATACCATTCTTTCTCACTTTTTTCTTGTTTCTGAATAAATCAGAATAAATTATATTTTATAATTATATAAATTATGAATTAAATTATACAGTATAAAGCAAATGCATAAATGCAACATATTGCCATATTTACCTAGATATAATAAAATATTATAATTTTAAGACATCTGGACATGATCTGGACATAACAATTTCTTGGGCAGCTACTCAGTAATCATGTAATAAACTCAACAGCTTCTAAGGACCATTAATAGTGGATGATCTGAGGCTAGCCTTCACAAAATTACAGTGCACAATTTACAAAAATTACAAGGTTTAATTTGTTCTTTTCTAAAATAAAAAAAGAAAAACAGAATTAGCACAGGAAATGAAGGAGAGAACATTTTTATTTAAACATAAAAGAACGCTTTATCTCTGTAGTCTCTGCAAGACCACATGGTCCTGTAGGGGCAGTAAGACTCACGTGCAAATGGAAATAGAAGTGAGGCATTTCCCAGATATGCCCCAGATACCATTTTGCTGTTTTCAGTAATTTGTTACAACATTGCATTTCCAGAGCACAGAGAGAAGCAGAGGAATATTTCTTAATTTTTTCCCGCCTTTCCCGCTCCAGACAATGCTTGGTGTTTGGAGGCTTATTCAGGTCTCTACACACAAATTGTCTGTTAAACAAATTCCTGTCCTTTAAGCCTTAGTGTGTCCCCAAGCAACTGGGAAATCAGGAATACGACAGATTCCTGCAGTCGTTTTCCATCTTTTAAACTCTTTAAGTCAAGCTTCACTAGCCTTTAAAGGGTTCCAATAAAGTGCATAATGATGAACAATATGGGAACTGACATTTAATTCATATGTGGCCCAGTGAGTACTTGCCTGTGAATAACAATTTGATTTGGAAAGTTTAATTTATTCACTCATTTTATGCTTTTTTTTCATCTTTATTGTGAAAGATGCAGAGACAGTGCTGAAAAAATGATATATTTTGTTTATCAGGATAAATAAAGCTATACTGTACATCATCATTCCCATAATCAGGTATCTATATTGTTGTCTCTCTCTCTCTCTCTCTCTCTCTCTCTCTCTCTCTCTCTAGAAAGATTTAAATAGCATACATAATACATAACCTCAGAGGCTAAACAGATACAATGAGCCTAAATTCTTCAAATCATCCACAGGTGAATTCAGCATTGCGTGAAACTGAGCACACTCATAAATTAAAGTAAATGTAAGTAACTACACTAAAAACTAAATGCATTCACACTGCTTTATTTAATTCTATCATCTTATATAAATACTTCAAACTTTTCAAGGTTTACATTTTAGTTTTAGGGTTTGCAAAGGCAACAAACAGCTTTATGTTTTTCAAAAAAATACTTGGTCTCAACCCTATATGAACTATAAAAAAAACAACAAAAAGAAACATCCCTACTCAACATTGACTCCTTCACTTTCACATCATTCAATCTAGTACATTCTTGATAGTTCAGGACATATTACAGCTAAATAAATAAACCATTTCTGACAAAGAAGAATACACTAACTGACATTACTATACGAAACAGCAAGCTTCTTTGTTGCACTAAATTTCAACAGCCATATTTGATCATGTATTGTAATTAATGTAGTTGGTAAACATCTGGATTCTCTCACATAACAGTACTGTGTGACGCACCGTAAAGCAACAAGTTTAAAAATACTCATTACTTCATCACTCAGTCTGTTTGTGGGCTTGCTGTCTTTAATAAAGTGTAAGGAAGGACAAATTGGAAACAGGTATCCTGTGGAGACAGATGGAAGCCTGCAATGCAGAAAAGCCATCACTCAGCACATTGGAAAGCCTTGGGACATGATCATTGCATTAGGTTAAAGCTGTTTAAATAACATTTTGTATGGATCTTCTGTGTTAAACTGTGTCCATTATAACTGTCTTTATTTGTCTAACATCTGATATACAGTAATACATATCTGTTTTTTTTTTCCAGCAGTGTTCTTTTCTTTAGTGGTTTACCCAATAGTTAAAGCTAAAGCTCTTATCCCCTGGGACTAGCTATAGTAACTCCCAACAAATTACCCAGTTTACAATGTAAGTATATTTTTGTTTCATTTGCGGTGTGGAATAAAGGAGTGAAGCAAAATGTGCAGTGTTAAATTAATATCTAAGTATTAATTACGTAATTAATTAAATAGTAATTAATTCCTGTAATTTAAAATAAGAAAGAAAACGGTGCTTTCACTTTATCCTGTGCTTCATTTAATGTCTTTTTTATTTAATCTAATTTAAACTATCCTGCTGGTTGGCCATTTTCTAATCTACCATCGGTACTAATCAGCAGTGGTAATTAGACTTCATGAGGTGAAAACCGCTTAGTTATCATATATCATTACCATGTATCATTAATACGATCTTTGGTGATATTTCTGGACTTAGCAAATTAAAAGTTGGGCTTCTGCATTACCGCACCGCAGTTTAATTACATTGGGCTGATGGTGGGTGAGGTCACTGGGCGAGGTTTGTTTTGAATGGCCTGGCGAAGTGAAATGAGCTGCTTCAGCATCAGCGTTTGGCATGGTGCTGGTCCTGTATAAACTGCTTGCTGTTTGCTCAGGCTTTTAGCAGTGCACTCATGTAAGGCTTTGCTTTTGCTTTCCTTTAAATTTACATGTGCATTACATAAGTTCCTATATATCTGTTCTATAAAATGTAAATATATTTAACCATTCACTGTACAAAGCTTTTATTTTTGGACTCATGTAATTGTACGTGTTTTTTAGAAATATTAATCAGTAAAATGTTTGGTAAATGTCAAATGCAAAATGTAGACTATAAGAGAAAAGTCTGCTCGTCTACATATCCACCTCCCTGTCCAGTTACCATGTATCATGTATTGTGGCACAGTAATGTATAAAATGCTCTCTCTCTCTCTCTCTCATTCACACACACTCTGCTTTTCATCAACCTGTTGCTGCTAAAATCCCATATAGAGGTGGAGAAGAGGCAGACTGACAGGTGTAAAGAGGGGGAGGACAGAGAATAGGATGTTTTTGGTACCTCCAACATTAATTTCCATCACCCGTGACATAGGGAGTCTCTGCTTTCACTCCATCATTCCTCCTTTCTGCACTACCTCCACACTGTGTTAAAAGAACCTTTTCTTTCTGCCTGTTTGAAACCAGCACATTTTTTTAGTTAGAAAAGACTGCAATTATTTTGTGACCTTAAGTGTAAATTATAATTTGTTGTAGGAATAAGACAGCAGTAGGACAATAAGCATAAAACAAACTCAGAAACTGTAGAAAAGATGGTTTTGTACCTGTGTTCCACAAGACTGTGCTCTAAGAAATCTGACTGGTGATGGTGCAGTATTTTTGTGTCATTTTTTTTTCCAAGTTGAATTTGATCTTGTTGAAGGCTGCAAAAGTACTTGTAAAACTGTGCAAACTGATAACTTTGAATTAACATCTGTCAAAGCTTTATTATTATTATTATTATTATTATTATTATTATTATTATTATTATTATTATTATTATTATTATTATTATTATTATCTAAATCTTTTTTGAAAATGCACTGTGAATTAAGTTTCTATACCAGATGACACTGATCTCATACAGTAGTGGTATCAGATACTGTATCAGATCCAGTAAGATGCATAAGCTCCTTTAACACATCCTGTTCTGGGTGGAAATATTGTGCCATCTTTGTACCTCAACATTCTGTATGAAAGCAATGGAGGTGGAAGAGATATCAGAGGTATTGTAGTAAGAGTGGGTGGGACAAGATCTTTGTTAAAGAGAAAGCCCTGCATTGTGGAACAGGGGTTTGACATTTTCAGAGGTGTTATGTGTGTGACACACTATCAGGTGTAAACAGTTAGCAACTAACCCACTGATATCTATAAAGAGTAGATCAGACATCACATCAAACTTAACTAATGCTAAATCTATAGCACATCAAGTACAATGAACTGGAAGATGAGCCGAGATTGAGAGAATCAGCAGGGCCAGGCATTTATTTTTGCATTGCACAAAATTGTTTAAGTGTTTCAAAGTGCAATTGACGGCACAACGCTGACAGTAACATACAACATGCAGAACAAGGTAAAAAAAAAAAATAGTTTTTTATACATCACAGTTAAGCACCTCATCAGTGAAGAATAACAGTTAACTGGAGAGTCAGTGAGCTCCGAGCACAGCACTGTGGTGAGAGAGGTAAATGTGCATGACTAGTAAAAGCACCTCAACACCCAATTCAGCCACCTTCCTTGTTTTAAAAGCAATGATATGCATGGAATTCCTGATGCGTGTGTTATACATCGCACTAGATGCTATCAATGGTGTGTTAAATGTCACACCTCCTCTGATTGAAGAATGCTGCATGCACCATAAAAGAAGGTGAATTTGTGTTCTCTGTATGAATTAGAAAACAGTATGGAACACAGCATTATTGAGGGAGTCTTCTTCCACTATTATACTGTGATTTCTGTGTGAAAAGGGCTTTATATTGCTTTGGCACTCTGTAAACCCAAATAAGTTGGCAAAATAAACAGTTTTGATGTAAACAGTTACATCAGAATTTTAAGTAATGATGTTTACAATTTTAATTAAACAGAACTATCAGTTTGTTACTTATAGTTAGTACTTATTCATATTCATCATTCTTTACTTGCATTATTGAGTAGCCTAACTCATACTATTTAATAGCAATTATATATATTTTTGTTGTGGTTGTTGCAAATCAGATAAATTGTTGTTGGTCTTTCAGCTGCTTCCTGCAATGGGTTGCCGCAGCAGACAATCCGGTCTGCACACATGCTTGGAAGAGGTTTTACACCAGATGCCCCCTTCTGACGCAACCCTCCCATTTTATCTGGGCTTGGGACAGGTACTTCATCCAGTTATTGGGAATCGAATCCAGGCCTTTTACATGGCAGGCAAAACACCTACACATACAGTTACATAAAATATCAAATTTGGTCAGCTAACTTGAAAAGTGTCATTTCTATAAACTCATAAATACCAAAAAGTTCTAAATACTCATCAAGGTCTATTAATTTGAACACATTGCAATTATTTAAGTTAACATTACTCAGTATGTTTAATAACTTGGAGCATTAGGGTTTACAGCGTAAGAATACCGCCGATCCCATTTGCATGTATTGCTTTCAACATTGATATCAAACCTCCAACATGCTAGTGTAATACCATTATATTTATTATACAGTATGTCCATTGTAAGTGTTTTTGAGGGAAAGAGACTTTTGAGTGCTTTAATTAAAATAAAAAAAAAAATAATAATAATAATAATAATAATAATAAAGAAAAGTCACAATTGTTTCATAGAAAAAAATATCAGATGAGCTTCATAGGCTTCGGTATCAGGATTGGAAAAGAAAAAATTGTATCATGCCATGTTTGGTTACTATATTTGAACTGTCAAAATGTTTGAAAAGCATTTGTTTTTTGGGTCTGTGTATGAATTCCATTCTAGAAGTGTTATTAAAAGCAAAGGAAAAAATCCTTACGTGTCTGATCCCATAATGAGGAGAGAGCAGCTTTGCTTGTGTGTGAGAGAAACTGGTGTTTTTTTTTTTTTTTGGGATGTGAAAGTAAACAATTGTCATGGCCACTTTCACCTTCCTTTTGTAGCAGGAGACACCAAAGGGACATTTGTTCCTGAATCCTGACTGGCTTTGAAACTGTAGCTAATTCAAAACCTTTGTTCTTAAGGGGGGATGGGACAACGTAAAACACACACACACACACACACACACACACACACACACACACACACACACACACACACACACACACACACACACGATTTTACAGATTTTTGTTCTGTATAGACTCAGAGCAAAACAAACATAACTTTTCCTTCACTAAAAGGAAAAATAAATGAGAAATGCACATTCATATTTGTAACCTTCACCAACTCTAAAGAGAACATGCCCTCTTGCTGAGGAACAATTCCAGTACAGGGCAATTTATGGATGCTGGGCCATGTTTTTGCTATTAGAGGGGAGAGGATGGTTAATTGCTGGCCTGCAGCAAGATTCCACTGAATGTCAGCTGAGAAAACATGAGCGCTTGTCTCGCAATCGCAGCAGTTGAAGGGGTAATCAAATGCCCCAAGAAACAAATTAGAATAGCAGGGATCACAGCAATGCCTTTCCAAAGCGACTCATTCTGAACACGTTCTTTCTATCAACAGAAACGAGCAATTAATGTGGCAATGTGCAGCACAGCACCTTTGCTTAATGAGGAAAGTTTTTTTTTTTTTTTTTTTTTTTTTTGCAAAGCACTGCAATTAAATTTCTGACTGGAACTAGGATTGGAACAGTGGACTAAATCAGCACAAAAGGAAATGGGGAGCATGGAGAAGTTCAAATCTGTAGACTAAACTGTCTGCCTTTTTGACCTCTTCACTATTTCAAAAAAATAAACTGTTAGATTAATGTATAAAAAGCAGCTGCTTTATAACTTTTCCTTGCTGTCAGCAAGCTCAATTAAAACCTTTGTGGGTCTTCTACTAGAATGAATCAATTTCTGTCACACTAATTCTACAGAGCAGAACAGGTCCCACCTCAGCTGTCTATATTTATATTTAGTGTTAAGGGGGAACATGAGCAATGCCATAAATTGTATAACTTCAGAAACCCACCTTGCTGTCTATGCCATAGTGTATTGTTTTAAAAGAGCCATAAGGTGTAAGTGCTTTTTAAGATGCTACCCTTAGAATTTGGGTCGTATTCAAAACGTTTAGTTTAGTCTAGTACTCTAATGCTTATTATACTTTGTTAAGACATTGCATGGTTATAATGCATTATGTGTGAACTGCAGGTTATGACAAATTAATCTTCCTCGCAAGATATTTTCTGTGAACATCTAATCAAAGTCCTGTATAAGGCCTCCCTTCCATCATTTCCTTTTGGATAACTATTCATGTTCATCCATTGTACTATTCAAGGCTACTGATATATTATTTCCGTTACATAAATGGATTTAATTTATTAGTTATTTAGTAATGCTCATATATATTTTGTTTTTATTATTAATATTTTTATTGTGTGCTTATAAAAAGCATTTTTGACTCAGCGCTCAGATATAACACATACTACATATTTGTAACAAATATAGCATGACTGCGCTATAAACAGGAAACTGGAAACAGAATATCAAATTTGAGTTTTGCAATGTAAAAATATTGAACAGCACATGGCATATGAAAATCTACACTCCAACGTAACTGCTACACCATTATCCAAAATAATGCCCCACACATATTGTCATATTTTGTACATGATTTGTATTATTTTGTAATTGAAGAAATCCCATAGACATATATTTTACAAGCAAAAAAAAAAAAAAAAAAATCTGTGAATTTCACATATTTTTTATGGTTGACATTAATTTCAGAAACTGAATTTCTGTACTGATTCTGGTTAGTAGTTTACAAAGTTTTAGTATGGAGTTTGATTTGCTTTAACAAATCATCACATTATGGTTGAGGGCACAACATAAGCAGTTATCCTAACCTTCTGATCAGAAGTAAAGATCACTAATCACTGAGCCAGCATTTCTCTGTAAGATCGGTAATCATCAAGGGATGATCATTACCAAGCAGTGCATTATGTTGTATATAACCTCCCAAATATTACCTCTATATTCTGCAAAATACATTCTACTGTAGTACTGTATAACTGCTAAAACACCTGGGGTTGCCTTCTTACTTTTCATCTGTAAAGAGACAAATAAGACATTTTCCATCAGGTATAAAGGCGGATATGCAAACAGACACTATACCATGTCTGCAAAAAAGATTTTGCAATTTCTAGAATTTCTACAATACTAAAACCATACAAAGGAATACAAAATACAAAAGAAAATCACACTGAGAAGGTAGTTATGGGCTTTTTTAAAAAGATGATATCAGTTTCAAAAATAGCTTTGAAACCTCAGAGGAAGATTAGATAGCAAGTCCCAAAATCATAGGATAAGAATAATATGATAAGCAAGTTTAAATGATGGGCCAAGAATAACAGTCCTTTCACTAATGCATTAAGGTGCTGCAATAATATTAAGAGCTTATAAAGAAAATCATTTAATCGCTTAAGTATTCTATATAACTGGGCTTTTGATCATGGATTATGAAATAAATTATAATTTTTTTTTTTTGTCGTTTTTTTTTCATGTCAGGGGATGATCTTTGTTGGAGCAAAGCCGCATCATATGATCTTATGTTAAGGCAATGTTTTGATTGGATCCTCATTCAAAGACAAGGGTAATGGATGATGTCCAGGATAATGCTGTGTCATTTTTACTTTTCCCCTGAGACATTTTACAACACTGATATGACATAGCTATTAATATAGCAAATTATAATTACATCTGCAAAAACACCTCAAACTGTTTACCACGATGCACTTTCACAATCCACGTTAAGCAACATTAGCACTTCATCTGGCCCTGTACATCTTTAGGAAATGCTAAAAATAAAAATAATTTAAAAAACAACAGTCAGTTTTTATGTGTACAGAAAGCAAGCGCTTTCCTGAGCACTCAGAAAGCTGTGATAATTGCAGTCATGCTACACTTGTCATGACAGACTGAACTGCCTGTTATGTTCATTAGGTGCAGAAACAGATGCTGTTGACACAGGTGCTAAACTTATCATTAAGGACTAATGCACTATATTGTGGGGGGTAATTGCGTTCAAAGCTATGCTTTTCTTGTTAATCTTGTTACACCCTGCTGACTGGACATGTCTCTGCTAAAGTGATGAGTGTGTGATCTAAGTAAATTGTGTAGGAGGTGGATTAAAGTGGTTGTGAAGCAAACCATTCCTTTCACACACTTGCTTTAGGCACATCACCTATGTTTGATTTTATTGTTAACCCAGTATGATCACTCAGACGCAAAACTGTGGCTCCTCTTGTGACCAATAAATGATATAACTAGCACCAGCTGTCGTGTCTAACTAAAAAGCAGTGTAAAGAGAACACTGGGACATTTTTTTTTCAAAACAACTAAAATCTATATAGAATGATTAATTCATAGTTATGAATAAACCATCAGGGAGCAAACATGTGGAATTACTCAGAGAGGACAGAAAACTTGGATATGACCCAAGAGAGCATGAGCCTGATTGCAACTGATAAAATCTTCCAACTGCCATTATAGCCTTGAGCCTAGGGCTTAATGTGATCAAGGTATTCCAGATACCCCAGAGAGACTGGCGTGCATCTATAAGACACAATGTAAAAAGAATAAGAAGAAAGAAGAAAAGGGGAAGAATATCAGCACCAATGATTACATGTGAATGCATGTATAGTGTGCACTGTGCCTGCATGACTAGCAGCACAGTCATTGTAGTATATTCTCACCTTGTGTCCAGTGTTCCTGGGACAATCACGAAGTAGTTAATGAAGATTAATCATAAATAAATAATAGGAACAATTACCTATATGATCCAAAAAGGGAAAAGATAAGTGGCTGTATGATAATTTTTTTTTAAAAAAGCTTACAATGGTGGAGTAAAAAGAGAAAATACTGCTGATTTCTAATTCCCAGCAGTTTTAAAACATCTAGCTCAATAGCATGCTTTGGATATGAAGATAAAAGGAAACATCTAATGAGCAGCTATCAAGTCCAATGGGTTAGGTTCAAAGTTTTTTCTTTTCCCTTCAAAGAACTAAGGCCTGGGAGAAATAGAGTGGTTGCATTGTAGAAGTCAGGTCATGGTTATTTTTAGCATTACACACACACACACACACACACACACACACACACACACACACACACACACACACACACACACACACACACACACACACACACACACACACACATAAAGAATGCTATAGCTACCCCAAAACTTCAGACTATTTTTTATATAAAAAGTTACTTAGTTAGTTTTGTGTACTTAGTTTAGTTTTATTTAATGCATTCCAGAATGCATGCCCTATATAAAAGGAGCCTGTTCTATTCTAGTGGGAAAATATAAGTGAAAACAATAGAATAATGCAACCAGGGAGTCACTGTGAGGAAACAATTCCATCATGCTTATAAATTGTTCATCCAAGGCTGTTTTTAAAATAGCATACACTAAGAACATTTAGGTGACCCACAGATATAGAGAGCTATGTAATCAAACATGAAATTGATTATAGAGTGTCAGTGTGCTGGGCGCCAGTTCTGAAGGACATAGGGTTAATAAGTCATCTGCAACAGTGGACATGACGCAGGTTAAAACAATATAATCTTCACGTTTGCATAAGTGAAGCATAAACAATAGTTTTTCCGTACCACTAGTGTTGATGTTAGGGATATCCTGTAGATACCAGGAGCCCCAAGCTTCATGGAAAGAATAAAATGATGGTCTACCTTGACACTGTAGTATCACTCTGACATTAGATTGTGCTCTTCTAGTCCTTATCATTTCCGATGTCCAGCCAAAGAACCGATATGTCAAAGATGATACAGCAACAGTTTTCTTTACAGTCTCTTCATAGTCAAATGTACTGTCTCCCTTTATGCAGAATCTGTGTATGATCTAGTTGGCTCCTGAGGTTTCTTCTTTATTTTCAAACTAGTACTTTGGCTCAAAGTTGAGTAATTTCATTTTGTGGTTTCTGGGACCAAATTACCTGCAAGATTTTTATTAGGGTGCTTAATAAAAATTTATTAAAAGATCATATTACAACCAAGGGCTATTATCAGGCTGTTTGTTAATTGTTCTAATCTAAGCAGATCTTTCGCTCTGAGTGAATTAGGACAGAGTAACTCAGCCAAGAAAGGATCAGAAACCATTCATCTAATGATAAATCTCTACAAAGAGTGCTCACAGACTTTGTTGCATCAAACAGCAGCTTATGCATGTTGTTAATCATGTGTATGTTGTTAATCATGTGTACGTTGTTAATCATGACCTTAATGGGAAGCATCTTGTCTTAGTCACTGGACCAAACTGACCTTTAATCTGTCATTATATGTTTAATGCACAGATACCTTTCATATGGCTAAATGGGCTGAGTTTTAATTATTTTCCATTTATCCTGCGGTTAAAACCCTGAGCACATGGCAGAAACATTAGCTTTAATGCAGTCTTTAATGACAGCCCATGTCTGTGTTCTTGCTTTAGTGCTTCTCCTGCATGGTGAGTCCGACTTTTCCTGCCTTCCTGTGAAATCATCAGTGTATTGAGGTGGTAGGGAGAGACTTCAAAGCAAGGACATACAGATATTTTCTACAGAGACTGAACAGCAACCCTGTGCTTTATAGAGTACTCCATAACCCTCACATCATTTCTCTTTCTGTTTCAGTACAGAAGTTAAAAAAAAAATAGTTATAGGTGTTTATGAGCAAACATTGCATGATAAAACAGCTCAATCTAAATATACAGTAGACAAAATAACAACAACAAAAAAACTGATATAGTACATGAAATTACTTGGCAATAGGAAACATTGATACCATATATACGTACAGTGATGGGAGTAAAACCTTACAAAAATAACAATTTTGACACAAGTTGTTGAAAGCCAACTGCTTCAATTTTACATTATTTTAATTAATTTATACATTTATTAATATTCATTTATTATTATATAAGTAAGCCATCTATTGAAGTGCATATATATGACATCAAGGCTCAAGTGTTTATTATTCCACTTGCTCATGCTAGTCTTTAGGATTTTCTAATTACAAATGGACTGTCAAAGTTCATTCAAATGATCTGTGTACATGGACTTCTTTGAACTAATTACAAATACTGTATGTAAAAATTTTGATGTGAAACTAAATGTAATCCGTACAGAATGTTGGCAAACAGTACATCAAATTAAAGAAGCATCTTGAGATCTCATTTTTTATTTGCTTACTTGTGTGAATAGATCTCAATATGGCAACTGACAAACTATATTTGTGTATAAGTATAGCAACAGTAACATGTAACAGTAATGCATTGTATTAGATAGTAACTAGTAGTCATAATATATTACTGTTAGAGAGAAAAAAAGTAATTTTTTACAACTAAAGAACATTTCATATATTTGAGGATATTTTCCCTATTGCTACACCTGAGACAATTTCATTACTCTTCCTAAAATTGCTTTATACTTGTTTTATTAATTTTTAAATTTTGCTTAGCAAGAATAATAACATTAAATCTGATGCAGATTGGGAATATAGACTCTTTACCAGCTTTACTGTATATATAAACAAGTAAAAAAAAAACAGTAAATTAATCCCATGTACATTGGATTCATTTACTGATTAATTTTAATTAATCCAATGTACATGAGATTCATTTCCTGTTATTTATTTTTTACTTGTTTGGTAAAATGGTAATGAGTCTATATACCCAATCTGCATCAGATTTAATGTTATTAATTTTGTTACATCGGATTAATTATGTTTTTTTTTTTTTTACTTGTTTATATTTTTTATATAAAGCTGGTAATGAGTTGCAAATTGTTGCATAGACTGGTTATGCAACAATAAGACCGATACTGAATTAAGGCTGTCAGATTACACCTGAAAAATAACAGATCATCCACCAAATCTCAAGTCAGATTTTGAAATGGTGGTAAATGGTGTTCATATGACCACAAAAATCTAATATGTTCCCCTATTGGTGCAATGCACCATTTAATATTTTTATTAGCATTGAAATGGTTTTATTGAAAAATGAGCAGTAAAGCATTTTTCATGGTGCATTTAATGGCTTGTCTGTGTATTCCTTTGCTCCAAGTCTGCTGAGGTTCAGACAACGCCTTAGGCTTTAGGACAGATCAGAAGGGAAAGATCTTTTTTCGTCACTGTGTTGACAAATCTGTTCACTCCGCTAAATGATCAAGGCTTGACTTTGTTGTGTAATTACAAAGGCAACAATGTCTCTCATTGGACATGCAAATAATTACACCTAAAACTGTCTTGTAAATCAGAGCACTTTGTGTGAACTAGCTGGGAGTCTGGTTCTGGCCATCTTCTATCTAACAACCATAAAGCCACAAACACAATAAAACTTATAGTGACTGTAAAACATATCACATTCAGTGTGTGTGTAGATGATATACAGTATGTATATCTTTTGTTTTTCTCTCCACCCAGAGGAAACATGTGAGCACGAACCCCACTACTCAACACCCATGAGACAGACTTAAATGGAAATATCTGCTGAGGTGACCTGAAGTCCAGACTTCCTAACCTTAACAAATTGCTTCCTCGTCATGCTTTCAGATAATCACAAGCACAGGAGATGCCTCGGCAAGGTCATTCTCCTGGAAGCCCTTAAGAGAATCTATCATAGAGACATAGCTGTGTCTAAAGCTTTTCAGACATAATTAAAAAGAAAGCACACTTTTTTCCTACTGTATATTAGATGATGCATATATTTAACTTTGTCAGATATTTTGAGTGAACTAATAGAAAAGTTTTATAGTTCAATTTAATTTATTAAATATATAGATTTTTACTAAATTACCAGGGTATCAGACCTTCGGCATGTTTTGGAATTTTTCTTAGTTTTGTGAGCATAAGGAATCATTTTCACACAGGAACTGGGCACCAAACTGCAAACCGTAACCAAAACTAAAGGCAGTCAAACTAAATCTTAGCGGGTACAACTTTTTTTTTTCTTTTTTTTTTTGGCCAGGCAGTGTATGATAGAGGCAGATAGGGAGGATAGGTGGTTGTTTGCATTACAGCAGAACACTTTCTTGGAATGATCAGTGCTGAGGAACTCCGGAGAACAAGGGTCTGTCATGATGTCACGATGTCACACTCAACCAAAGCTGCCTGGTGAGGAAGTAAAACAGAAATCCATCAAGAAGCAACAATTATTTGGGAACAAACTAAATACAGCAAAAAAACAGATGACATGGAAGCTCAGTCATTAAAATCCTCCTGTCATGACCAGATAGAAGACCCAGACCGTGTTGACAGGTGTCGACAGGAGTGAACCTGTTACACCACAGCTGAGTCCATAAGAAGAAATCTGAAGTCAATTCAATTATTAACGCACACACACCCAGAAATGTATATATAGTATAGATGTTGAGAAGACTTCTTTTCCATTCTTTTGTTTGCTTTACAGTTTACATGCAATTCATTAATGATCACAAGCTTTGAAATCAGATTAAAAACTGTATTCCAGCATGTCTTGACTGGTCGTGTAAATTTTCTTCCTTGTTATCTGGAAACAGTCTCTTACCAGATGCAGGTTCACAGAGAAACAGGTGAGTGGAACAGTTTCCATGATACAGGAAATGGAAGCAGGCTTTAATCCCAGGAACATATCTCTAGATTCCCCACTGTCACAATCTCCAGACTGAGCTTATCCTGTCCTTTAACAACTGTGAGGAGCGGTCCCTACTTGTTGTTTGGCCTCCCTCTGCATCATCTGGCAGTTATCAAGCAAATTAAAAGAACACATGTCCATAGCAACTGTGCTCTATGGACAAACACTGCTCCCAAAATAGTAGAGTTAAGGAAGATATAACAGAACTTAAAGGGATTCAGGCTCTCAGGTGTAGCATTTTCCCACTGCTTTATCCATAGGGGACAGAAACGTTTGGTTGGAAGCTTTAGAAGGAGTTCACAAAGAACAAAAAAGCACTTAATGTCTTATTGTTAATAAAGTCTTCTTCCGTTGTATAAATTATATCTGGTTCAGTCAACTATTAGCCGACAGTCCGGTACCAAAGGATCCAGATGTATGTTTTTTGTTTGTTTGTTTGTTTGTTTTTAACAACAACAACAACAACAAAACAGCTGGAATAAAGTTAAGAAAATTGTTCAAATGTGATTGGTTGCACATAGCATAGCATGTAATGTTGCCATATACTGGCATAATTTTTGTACTCAATTTTCTACAGCAACTTCAGTCCACTCCAATTATCTGTCAAGTTGTTTGGTGGATAATTACTACAATCCCAATTTCTGGTTCCTGTTTGGATTTGTTCTAATTTTTTCAATTGCTGTGAAACAGTATTCTGGACGTATGACAACACTGGTGCAACCACCGACCCTGACCCCTTAGTATAATTATTTTATACCCATGAACATTTTTAAATCTAAAAAGTGATGCCAAACTGTGAGTCATATGATTTAGAGGATTTCTTAGTGCTGTTTTGAGTCATACTGTATTTACACAGTAGATGTATGTATCTCATCAATGATAGTGTAGCTTTGCATTGTGTCATTTAATGAATAAAATATAAAATCTTTAGAAATTACAATTTTACAAAAAACTAGAGAACCTTAAAGGCTTGGTTCATGCACTCAGTCCATATTATAGGGAGTATCTCAGTTCCAATCATATTACCTTCATTAGCAGTGGCTCTTCATCACCCTTATCCAGTGGGGGACAGTTTTACATGCTTTGGGATCAACTATAGTGATCCCCTTCCTGCAGTAAACAGAAGCGTCTATCACTAACACACACACACACACACACACACACACACACACACACACACACACACACACACACACACACACACACACACACACACACACACACACAGATGACTACACATCCTCTTTGAAACCAGATCCTTTAACAGAACCAGAAAGAAGGAAGAGCACAAGATTATATAGTGTACGTTGATATAGACCGAAACTTTCTGATTATTCAGGAAGAGATGTAATCATGTACTAACATACATAAAAAAAAATTGCCATGAAAAAGACTAGAAAGAGAGACAGATAAAGACAGAGAAAGCGATGTATTACAAAAGGAAGACACTTCAATTACAAGCCCTATCAAATTTCCTGATGGCTTTTCCAGTCCCAAGGCTTAATCTCTGGCCTAAATTTCACTCAATGTCACCCATCAGCCTCTATCTCTACTCATCCCTGAATCTGCAAAGTCCATCATAGCAAGAGGAGTAAGAACATTACAAATATTGTGTCCAAAAGTCCCTGCCTCTTGGTAGAACCAAGGGTTCACTGGCAAGTACTTGTTAAACTACTTTCTTTCTGTACGTCAAACCTTAAACCTAACAGCTAATTAGGAAGTAAGTGGTCTTATTTTTGTAATAAAGCAGTCAAGAAAAACACAAATCATTTTCTTGATCACTTTGCCATTCTCTATGCAGTCTGTCTTTGCCATGTGCTTCACTCAGAGTCACCATCATTTCTCTGTTCTGTGTTAGTAGGACGTTGATTGTGTGTTGTGATTTTTATTATTATTATTATTATTATTATTATTATTATTATTATTATTATTATTATTATTATTATTTCTGCCAAACTACCAGACATTGAGATTTTATATTGAGAAGGTGTGTTATTAGTTTGAGGTTCCAATAAGTTAAGGCTGCAACCTGATTTGCTTCTTGCTGATGTAACCCAACAAGCACACACTGTCAAAGGCCAAAGTGCTATTTTCCCGGCAGCTCTCCAGTGATCTGGTTTTTCACTTTGTTGTGAAAACATCGCAAAAATGCTAGCCTGTCTCACAGTGGGATATGTGAGAATGGGCATCATGCATAAAGCCCACTATTCTAAGAGGGTTATGGCCCTCTCACGGAATACAGCCTTTAAGCTCTGCTGCTGATGCCTTTTTCAGACATTAACTTGAGAGGAAACCATGTGAATTTCGCAGGAAGTCTCATCTGCTCTGTGTGCTGTATGACTGGCTTTTTAGCAATGCAGAATTTGCCAAAGTAAAAAAAAAAAAACAATATAATATAACTAAACTGGTATTTACACTGTGGTTTAATAAACTAAGGCAGTGATGGCTTGAGGGTTAAGGTTCTGGGTTACTGGTCAGAAGGTCAGCAGTTCAAGCCTTAGCAGCACCAAGCTGCAACTGTTGGGTCAATGACCAAGGCCCTTAACTCGATCTGCTTCAGGAGTGTCGTATCATTATTACTAACCCTGTACTCTGACCCCGGCTTTCTAAATGGGGGTCCCAAGCTGGAATATGACAAACAATAGTTAATTATTATTCTTGTTCTTATTCTTCTTCTTCTTATTATTATTATTATTATAAGTAGTAGTAGTAGTAGTAGTATTGTTATATACTTATATTATATTATATATGAATTATATTATAATTAGCCTCTCTACTGATACCATCTCCCTTAGTCCCTTATTACTAAGTATTCTCATATATTACTAAGTATTCTCATCTCTCCATCATCCTGGGCATTCTCACACACTGAAATTTGAAGAACTCACAAATTGGAGCCGACAATGTCACCATGTAAGCCATTTCCTTCCATGTCATGAAGCACAAATAGACAGCCAAATAAAGAATTGCAAATCCCCATCCTCTATCCTGTCCTTATATAGGTGTTCAGCAAAGCTCTGAATTACCCTATCATTGACTTTGGGACTATGCTATCGTCCTTTAACAGGGGTGAAGAACTCACAAACTAAGACCCAGGCCATGTTTGTTTATCATAGATTATCATTCTTTATCATTTTGTTACAGGCTTTTTGTGACTGGCACTATCATCTATAGCAACCTATAGTAGAGACGAGACAGGATACCCATGAGCATCTAAGGGTTAAGGGACAGCTTAGTGGTGCTGGGATTTAAACCATCAATCTTTTGATCAATAGCCCAATGAGATGCTCTAGTACCCTGGCCTTCAATGTCCTGAGCTGTCAGTCTCCACTTTTTCCTTGATTGGGAAAGCTGTTAGAAGTCACTGTGGTCAACAAATGGTTGAGGGGGAGTAAATGGAGGAAAACTACCCACATTCAGTTACAAAGAACTATACAAAGACCGAACATCCAGGTGGACAAGAAACGGCACCATCACCAAGTATCACTCAAGCCAAGTACCTAAATCTGAAACTCATGTCAAGAAAGTTAAGCCACACATTCGCTAGTGTTTTTGCAATTTTCAGACAAATTTATCCTGCTCCCAGGCTCAGGGCTAGGCCCCATCATATGGGTGGTTCAGCTTTTGGAGCTGCCAGGATGTTTTCCCTGCCAGCTAAAGATCACTATTCAATGCTCGCTAGATTATGGTCTAGCTCTGTGGTTTCTCTGTGTATTGGCCCTGTCAATCCTTCTTGTATGTGGATCCTAAACTTTCCCGAGAGCAATGTTTTATGTAAAGATTTGTTTGGATCACTGTCAGTGTTAATGAACAGTACGATAAATTCTTAATTGACTACTATTAAGTTACAAGAATATGTTTTGCTTATATAGTTATGACACTATACATTAATTAATAAATTGTAGAATTATTATATTCGTCAACTTGGTAGCAAATTAACTAACCATTTTGTACTCCTATTAAAAACTTGTATATGTTCTGTCTTTGAACTAGAGTTCAGCATGGTAGAGTCTGTATTTGCTAAGTAGAGAAATCAATCATTCCAGGTGCTTAGACACTCAGGGTTAAACTAGGCAGCTATTCTAAAAATTAAGCATGACCCAGTGATGTATAAGCCCTCTGACACCTCTTAACCTTTCCCTCTCCACTGGGTTACTGTCTAACTTCACAGTAATAATACATACACACACATATAAAAATTTTTTTTTAAGACCAAAAGTTAAAATTTGTAACACCACTAAAGAAATCAGATTCCAGACACTTTACTGTTACTCGATAGCTGACAAGAACAGAGTGTAGGTTAAAAAAAAATTCTCAAGAGCATTGCTTTTGCAACTTGTATTTTTGCTCAGGGGGTTGCATTTTACAGTTCACATATAATTTACAAATGCTAGTAGTACACATGCCGTACTGCCATATGAGCAGCATAGTACTGTATATTGTAATAAATTTTTATGTTCTGTTGTAAAATTGCTTTGGTGCTTTAAAATTGTGATCTTGGAGTACCTGTCTAAAGAACGCTGTGCACGCTTGTTAAACATATCAGGAAGTGATTCAGTGCTTTTAATTTTTTTCAAGGAAATTCTTTACCAGATGTTGTATTTACATAGCAAAAAAGGAAAGTACTTAAGAAACTGTTTTATGTTTGAAAAAATCTAAATTAAATGACACAGCCTTCCCATGTGTGTTATGTTTAACGTCATATCTTTCCACATTGCATGTAAAATTTATCAGTTTTTCCAACTTGAGAAAACTGAGCATTACTAAGAAGAATATAGCATTGTGGCAATTGAAAATGGATAATTTGAGGTACAGTAGATACATAAGATGTGTAATTCATAAACAGAGGTGCGAATGATTCCATGTCACACACAATAATGCCTTAAATGGAATTACTTAAGTTCCTACTAGTACTTCCTATTAGTTGGCTACAGTTGTCTGAAGGCATCATGCAGATATGTTTTTAACCATTATAATTAATAATTTTTTGTATATAGGTATATTTTCTGATAATTTGTTTTGTGTGGTTAATTACTGTTTATAAAAGTTATTGTTATGTTGGCCAAAGACAGTTTAATTAAATGAAAAGGTGTTAATATATAGACTTTGATTTGTATAAGCCTCTCCGACTTAGACAATACAGAAATAATCAGAAGGCTGCTACTGCGCTTACTTGACACACACAGCTGCATGGCACAAGCATAAACAGAAATGTTTGAATATTTATTGCATAACCCAGGTTATCACAAGCTAATACATGTGTTGCAATAAATTTTACTGCTATAGGCACTTTAACATGACAAAACCACTAGTGCTTACATACAGAAATTTAATACACCAGGACACAAAGAATCAAGGATTAAATCATGCACCTGTTATAAAAGCTAAACTAAGCTGAGCTATCTAAATGCATTCCTTATGAGAGCAATACCTTTTGGATAAATGTGTCTTTGCCCCAAGCATGCAGTCATGCGGTGACTTTGGCTAGAGAGACAAAATCAGCACTTTACTCACACTCTGAAGTAAGTACTGAATGTGTATGTTGCTGTGATTGGTGTCAGCTGGTACACAGACTCTGGCTTCCTTTAAATACTGCTGTTATTCAAGAGGACCTCATGAGGACCTGGATGCGATCCATCATTTATGTGAGAGATCACAGCATAAAACAGCATGCTAAAGCATTAAATGGTGGAACTTTAAACGGAAAGTGAAAACAGCTGTGTAGTGTAGATGTTAACATAGCTGGTACTGTTGATGAAAGATCTGCTTAAGGCTTTACCTTTTTATGTAGGGTTTAAAGCTTTCTTTATAGTTGTAAGAGATCGTAATGTCACTTTTACAGAAAATAAAAGCTTTCTACATTATTTCCAAATAGAGTAATCCATTTGCCAATTAGTTATTTGCATGCACGTATTCAGAGATACACAAACTCATTAAAATGTACTCCACTACAAGTAGAAGTACCACTTAAAATTTTATTCAAGTTCTAAGAGCATGTTCTAAAAAGTACAAGTACTGTACGTACTGAACAAAGGAACAGATTTTTCTGGATCTCTATCTGACTGAGTCACTGGTGAACAGGTTTATATTGGCAATTTCACGTTAATTAAATAAATGTAGGGGAGCATTGTTAGCCTCTTTCATTATTTTGGTAGCTTAGCGAGCTAGTTGCTACCCTATATAATGCAAGCTGTCTACACAATTAATAACGAGCATACTGCAAATAATTGTTAAAGGATGTGCCAAAACATGTTTATAGGCTTGTTATAAAAACAAAATTGGTCAGCCGAATGCATAAGAGTTCACAAATCTTTTGCACAGTACTAACATAGTTAGTTTGCTAGGTTGATCCTAATCAATTCACCAAAAGAATCTGTGTCCCAGAGACAAAGTGGGTGAGATCTGTTACCCAGAGAAAAGGTCAATCAATTTGGTATCCTAGTCATTTCTGAAAACCATCCTGGACTGCTTGGACTGGTAGAATTGTTTTGTTTCTTTCCTTGCCACATGGGGTGTAGCTCTGTCATGACATGGCATGAGTGACCGCGTAAACACTTACTGTATATTTAAATTACAAAATCAATGCATGTTTGAGTGATCGTCAGCTAAAGAGAAACACGTCTTTTTAAAAAGTATGGAATAAAATTTAATCAAAGAGTTTAGTGAGTAGAGTTTAAAAAGTATTAAATATGAACAATACTCAAGTAAAGCACAGATACATGAAAAAATATATATAGTAACTGAGTAGTTAGGTCACTACTTGCCAGCTCTGCACATATCCATCATTCCAATCTTCAGTTTAACTTAATCCAAGAAAAGGTGTGATGAGTTTACATTTTTCCTGATTTTCCCATTCAGTTCAAAATGAATATTAAAAGAATGGTGTGTACTTTGCATGCAAATGAATATAAATGTTTGTGCTTTTTTTTCTGTTTCATTTGGCTGTTCAGAGGAGTTCCATTCTTGTCTCTAGATATTATTTTTCAATTTTCAGCCCAGTTCTAAATTGATTTATTTTATACATATTGAAAGAGGGCAAAAAGTGGCAAATGTAGCATTTATTTTATTGCATACTTCCAAACCGTTGATGAATCATTATATTATTCCACATCATCATCCTTTTTTATTCGATGTCTCTTCTATTTGCATGTGGAAATCAGCTGTTGCAGTCATTCACAGTAATAGGTCACGCACCTTATAAAAAATACCTGACATCTATGGCCCTGTGCTCTGTACACCTCTAGTCTAGCACCTGCATTAAGCTCTAATGTTACAACATTTATGCATAAACACATCTGCCTTCCTCAGAACTCAGCAGTCTGTCTCACATGCACAGCAGATGGGAGAGAACTATTGCTTTTACACAGATACAGAGTGTTTGTATTAAAGCTGGGTTTTTATGAGAGAGGGCTTTGAGTCACTACCTCTTCCAATGTTTCCACCTGTCTTCTGCTCTCCTGGGCACCTGTGAAAGGAGGAAGTGCAAGTAAAATCTAAGTTCAAAGCATGACTGCGAGCAACTTGCACATTTGGGGCCAGTAGTCACTACAACACTCCAGAGACTTCATTCTCCATCTATGTGAATGTTTAAAACATGTGAATTTAAAACAATAAAGTCATTTAAATTCTTGAGGGGTGCAAATATTCCACAGAAGGGACAGCAGTTCTTTGGATAAAAGATTTTTTAGTAGTGTTCCTAACCTCTTCATTGCTTTTTTGCTGGTCATTAATTACATTACACTGTATTTTCCTAATATGCCTGTGCTACATCAGTACCAGTCAGAAAGGCAAGACATTTGTCAAATAATGTTAAAATCGATCCAATACCCAGACCCAATAGTGATGATCTCTAGTTCATCACTACTGTTTTTTCCATCATAATTTATGGCATTGTGGCAGACAACCTGATTTATAGCCATTAAGGGTTAAGGTCCCAGCAGCCACCACTTGATGCTGCTGAGCTCTTCTAATCAGCCATACAGTGGCTTACTAACACTGTCCTTTTTCAACAGCTGTAGATTATTGTGTTTTGGGATAGAAAATATAATTGTGACATATGATAAATGCAATGTCTGTAACATTTTACATGCCACCCTTCTGTGAAAAATAGAAAAGTGCAAAATGAATGTTTACAAGAATGTTTTAAAAAAAGAATCTCCAAAAATAAGTCCACAACTAGTCAGTTCAGAGGATAACATACAGATTCTTATGATCTATGATTTTTTTTAAAGTAATTTTTGGATAGCCCAATTCACATAACCAAAAAGTACCTTTATACTTCCATAAACTATCACCTGTTGTTGTTTTTTTGTTTACAGTATTTAGGTGTTTTTTGATTGTCAGTAGAGTATACACTCTTTCTTTCCATTGAATTAGGAACACCAATACAGCTGAAGATTTATGTAATCATCCAGCCACTGCAATATATGAAGAATGTGCATTATACAAAATAGAGGGGAAAATGTGATCTCAGTGATTTGTAACCATGGCATGGTTGTTTGTGCCAAACAGGCTGGTTTAGATATTGCAGAAACCATTAAACTAGTTGGTGTTTCATTTATACATTACGGTGCTGAAAACAAAAAAACACTTCTTAAATGAAAGTTCTGTGGCCAAAGAAGCTTTGTTGGTGAGAGAGGTCAAAGAAGCTGACAGAAAGGCTATGGTAATTCTCAACCACCACTCTTAACATAAGATAAAGATAAGATAAAGCTCTGGTAAGCAGACAAGCATCTCCAAGAAGTATCTGTGGCAGATAGGCTACAACAGCACAGGATCAGGTTCCACTTCTCAGACATATAGGAGAATATACAGTATGGGATGCGCCGATCAGACGATCAGTATCTGTCCAATACTGACCAAAATTAATATCCTGTCAGATATCAGGAAAAAGTATATTGTGATATTGTACATGAGTCTAAACTATCATGTAAATGCTTACCTTCCACGAGTAACACAGAAGAGCAGTATGTGTCATGTGAACAGTAGCTATAATGTGAGTAAGGCTGTTAGTCTTGCTGTCATCATGTCAGCTGTGGGGAGTTATTTAAAGCTCAATGAAAAAAATACGTACAATACAGCCCAGTGCAATTTATGCCAGCAGGTTATACGAGGGGTCTCAGCAGCATTAGAAACTTCAACACAACAAACCTGAATACACAACAAAGCACCGCTGATAGCAGGGAAAATAATTCAGTGTGCTAGATGTCCAACGCCCTTCTGTTGTTGAAAATTTGGGTTTTCCACACTTAAACCTAAATCTTTGAGCCTTACCACACATTGCCATATCAGCATTTCACCTCCAAAATAACAATCTAAAAAAAAGTACAAGCAAGTGTGTGAATCCTTTTTAAAATGCGTGGAAATTATTGCCATGGTTAGTTTCACAACTGACATCTGGAGCTCAGACGTGTGTCCAATGCCATTACTAAGTCTGACAGCACAGTGGGTAGACTTTTACTTTGCAAAAAGCAGTGCTGCAGGCTAAGCAGATCCATGGCTCACACACACAGAAGAATCCGTCGCTACAGTAATGAGGGAGATGTTAAATGGGTGGAAAATCTGAGAAGAGAAGAGGAAAGTCTATGTCATTTTAAGAAGTAATGCCAGTAATACAAGCAATAGATTACCTTTGAGTTGCAAATTTGGGAGGCTTTGCGCATCTTCTGCAACTTATTGTGAACGAGGGACTGCTATCACAGCATAGTGATCATGATTCATTCATATTGACAGAAATATTGTGGGTCCCTTCAAGCACTTACCACTAGTATATTCACGCTTGGAGGACATTCAAATGGAGCTATATACCTGTATATGGCCAAAGATCTGCAACAAAATGTAGTAAGGATGTGGAGCAGTACATACAGCATTACATGATCGAGAACCTCATCGCCTGCCCAGTGTGGCTGTACAGTGGAGTTCGACCTGCCAGCCACACTAACTACAATCCAGTCGTGGGAAGAAGTGGAAAAGACTAGCTCTAGCCCCTTTTGAGGAGTTGACAGGGTAGGTCAACTCTTCATCTTGTTATTCATCTGATGTCATTCCTATTCTTTGTGCCCTTAAACATGTTTTCACTTTAGAAAACAAGGCTAACATAGGTATTAAGAACATGAAAGGCACCCGCCATGTCTGTGAACCGACATTTCAGAGGCGTGGAATCTGAGACGTCATACTTGGTTGAAATGCTACTGAATCCAAGATATATTAATTAGCCATAACATAAAAAACACAAATATTGAAGCCAAATATTGTGTCCCCATGGCAGCTCTGGCTGCTCGGAGCATGATTCCACAAGACCTCTGGAGGTGTAATATGGTGTCTGGCACTGGGCCATCAGTGGTGGATCCTTTGGGTGCTGTGGGTTATGGTATGGGGACAGATCACCAACCTTGAACTCTTTACCGGATAAGCCCTATATGAGGCACTAAGTCTTCTGATATCATTCTATCGTGGGTACCATTGACTTTTTTCAGCAATTTGTGATACAAATGTGATTTGTGATTTGTGTTTTTCTGTGGGATTAGATTGGACAAGCTCGCCTTTGGTCCTCGCAAACATAGGCCTTGGGTGCCCATGATCCTGTCACCAGTTTACTGGTATATAATTGATAATCTATGTTATTTAGTATATATACTTGTGGTGGTGGTGGCATTGCTGTTGCTGATTGGTGTATAATGACAGTGGAATTCATAGATGTGCAAATCCCTTCAGCATGGGAGTATTAACTTAATATTGAGGGTAGACTCATTAATGGCAGAGGTAAAGAAGATGCAAGATGTGTTGAGGAAGATCATATCAGAAGTCTCAGAATCAGCAGTTAGTTTTAATAATATTTCACTTTGTGTGTAATACATTTAGAATATATGAGAGTTTCACACTTGAATTTAGTTTGATATGATGTTGTAGTACAACAGCCCCAAATGTTGCTTGCACTGTTTAGATATTGTTTTTTCAATGTGACTATGTTGCTATCAAGTGTAATGGCCTAGAATTTTAGTTGTGAGTTCCTTTAGATGTCATGTCATGTCTTCCCCTGATATTACACTGATAATTTGTGTCACTGTCTCAAACAGAACACAGTTTTCCTGCTTTAGTCCTAAGCTATTAATCATCTGTGTTCTTAGACAATATAGTTCAGTAACAGCTTTGTTGAAGAGGCAAGGCCAAGAAGGACAAAGGCCCTCAAATTTCTCAGAGCTCTAAATCACACAGCGCTCAGGCAGATCCTGTGGTCGCATGGATTACACGTTTCCTTCCACACCAACACAGCAACTTGCCGATCAGGTGATTTATGGCAGATAGTTTAAAACCCACCCACCCCTCTTGCTTGCTGACGTATATTATTACAATATGATTTATTCTTCTCTGAACAGAATGAGCTGATGGTTTTAGCAGCCACCCTGTGCCGTGAGGTGGCCTAGTGTAGGAAGAGATCAAAAGGATTAGGATCAGGCATGGAGACTTGGTGGGACACCGGAGGTGACTGAGGGTATTGCAGAAGTGTCCACCGGCAAAAGTTTCTCACCATGACTAATTCATATCCAACAGTTCAATAGTAAAAATGACATTATGACTTTGGAACAAAGGTTCATGTCCTCACATCAATAACTTTCACTTTTAGTTAATTGCCAACATACATCATGTTCTTAAATGATTCTTATAAAACTTAATTACAATTTTTTGTAATTTACAAAACTGAGAAGCTTCCCTACAAAATGAAGTGTTAAGAAACCTTTTGGGCCTCTATACCTTAATGTTTACTAAGCTTACAATGAGCCACTCAATGAAGAATCAAAGCCATTTTCCTTACAAAGGGTTCTCAGCACAAGTGAGGAAACACTTGTCCAGAATGTATACACATAACACAAACATCCTTTTCCAAGGGGAGTTAAGAACTAGCATTGTGAAGCGCTAAAGCTGGGTAATTGATAGTTCCCAAGCATCTTTGAGTATTATGACTACAGGTGAACCATGCTCTAAAGATAGACATGGGCCTACTTTTAATGCCATTCACGTTTACATGCATTCAGAATGTCAGGAAAAAATTCCTTCTGGTGAACTCATTACTCACTGCGATAGTTACAAAATGTTTTATGCATAGCTCTATTGTGATTTATTATTAGAATCATAGATTGAAAAACCCCTGAATGAACTTGCTAACCTCTTTTTTAATGCCTTGTGTTCATTATGGCATTTCCTACCTCTCACATTTTAAACATTATTATTTTAAGGCAGATTGTTATTCATTCATTTATTTATTTATTTATTTACTGAATATTATTATTATTATTAAATGTAAAAAAATATATATTTTAATTAAATAGGACACACTTTAAAATAACAACAGGATTGCCCGAAAAGTATAGTTAAGTTTTTTCCAGGGAACAACTTAAAAGAAAATATTTATAGTAAAGCACTTTAATATCTTATATAGTATAAAACAACACATAATACATTTGCTTATTTGGCTGATATTTTTCATGAAATTGATGCAGGATGCAACTGAGCTGAGGGCAAAAATTTCAGGAACATAAGACCTCCTGGTTTGTGCCTCAAAACCTTAACCACTGAGCCATCACAATAATTCACCTAGCTTGCGTTATCTTAATACATACTAATTCATAAATAATTCATACTAATAACTGGCTCAGAATTGCAGTACATGAATGTATGCAAGATTTGGCAAAGTTTACATTAGAATCTGGAGTCATTAGCTAGTATTTGATAAAATAATGAAAGATGTGTAGTAATATCTAATTTAAATATATATATATCTCTAGATGTAAATGGCATTTTTTTTTCTTGTAAGCATGAAATGTTATCACCACTCTGTCTTAAGAATGGAATGGGTGTGTTCCTATGTCAGGAGGAATAGCTTTATGATGAGACTCTGCTTTAAGGCTCAGCTGTAATGGCACTTGGTAGGCTTTTTTTTTGTCCCTCCATTAATAAGACAACCAACTGTCCATGATCTCCAACTGTCATGTTGTTCCCTATTCATCTAAAGGAAGTACAGAATTTATTAAAATTTGAATTAATTAGTAAGTTCAGAGTAATGAATAACAATGGAAACCATTTAAACAATCTTTCATATTTTCTAAAATCATTGCAATGTTTTAAAAAAGAAACATTATAATATTAGCTTTTTTATTTTACATTGGTGTGGCACAAAAATGTTCAGCCTTTATTCATCACATAAACATTATTGAACAGTGAAATTCTTTATTCTTTGCATATCCCGGCTACTTATTAGGAGGCTGGGGTCAGAGCGCAGGGTCAGCCATTATAAGCCCCGCCCCCTGGAGCAGACAGGGTTAAGGGCCTTTCCCAAGGGCCCAACAGCAGCAACCTGGCGGATCGAAGCTCAAACCGACCAACCCTCCAATCAGCCTTAACAACCTACGCTACTACCACCCATACATTTTTCCACAAAATTTAACTATCTGAATTCTGAATTTGGTATTTACTCCCTTTTGTGCATAGATTAAAAAAACAGATTAAGCAATGAGATTAAACAACCGGATGCCGGTCTGCTAGATCTATATCAAACATATGATGCATAAAGACTGCAAAATCGTTTCATGTACAGGAAATGGACTATTGAAAACCAAGGACAAAGTACATTTGAGCTCCACCCACAGTTTTTACACCTTCCATATATGAAGAGTTTGAACATTTTAAGGCAAGAGCATAATTCCTTGCATGTCCACTATCAAACTGTTAGTCATCCAGTAACAGGGACATGCACTCAGTCTACATTTTTCAATTCCTGACGATTCTTTAATATCCACATAGATCATATTCTTTGTTTTCTTTCCTCTACTTACAGCTGATTTCATTTTGGAATTGTACCATCTCTGGTAACAAACTGCTACTACAGCTACTTGTGGAAGAACATTTCATAACATGGTTTGTGCTGTGCTCCTCATCCACTGCACATATTAATCTCATAGCTGAAGTGCTATGCTTGTTATGTTTGTTAATACTCTCAAGGGTTTTTATTTTAATAAACTGACCTTATGAATCAGTGCAATTTTTAGTGCAGATGTAGTAAGCATGTCTTTAAACTTCTGTAGACATTATCCTGAGGGCCAAAAGTATTACTGATATAATACAGATAATGATGTATAACTCGGAAATAAACACTCTGGCACTGTCTTGCTCACTTCAATTGTGTAAATGTTTCCATCTCCTGCATATGTGCAAATGGAAAACTCCATGTGTGTCCTCAATGCTATCAGATGGATGTAGCTAGAGTTTCTAAACATTGCATGTTGGTGAAGCTCTAGTGAAGTTAAATGTTCTCTGTGGTCAGAGTGCATCTCCAACAGAGAGCCATTCTTGGCGCAGACCTTTCATCTCCCTCTTAGTTCTAAGGGGCACAGGACAGGCAGTATATCATTTCAAAACGAAACAGAAAAGCTTTCAAGTAAGCACATCTATTGAAATGTTACCCAGACCGTAATTATAGCACAGGAAAGTGGGGAGGCCTTGAGCTTTGCTGCAGAGGACTGTGGTAGCTGGCAGCATGAGAATCAAGCTCTGGGCAAGAAGACTGAAAAGATGTCGAAAAGCAGGGTGGAACATTATGGATGACTCTGATGCTGCATGTGATGAACAGAGAACTCCTCCTTGAAGTAAAGGGCTTTCTACAGTACTATAAGTCTAACGAGCACTCCAAAGCTTCTTGATATCTTTCAGACTACAGGACCAAAATCCATGATGAGGAACTCCTATTTGGTAATATTTCTTAACAATATTTTATAACAGAATCATAAGCCTGTTCAGCATTTGTTGCTCTAAATTCTCGAGTGTGATGAAAGTTTCTTTCAGAGAATCCCAGGCCTATCCGTGAGCAGCAGGTTACAGTAGTGATGCACACCATCCTAAAACTGCTTTAACATCTGTGTGTGGCCACTATACTGTTTTTCAGAGGATATACCTCTTCCAGATTCCACATGTCTGCCTTAGTCATTTTCGAAGATGAGGAACACACAAAGTGAAACAAATAAACTTGATGAAAAGCAGACAGACAGACTGAGTTAGGGTGAGCAGGTCACATCCTAGCCCTATAACTATTAACCCAGTGTTGTCTTCATTTCTATTATCTGAATGATATTGGCCATTACTGGACAATGTCAAACTTTTTTTTATTATTATTTCAAGCTCCCAAACAAATCCAGATGGGGAAGATGTCAGACTCAGATATATCTTCAAAATCTTTTTAAAATTATGGTGAGATCGGAATCATAACCTTCTGCTGTACACTGACCTAAATATATACATGATCTACTGTGGATATGGTTTGGGCTTGGAGGTACAAATATGACACGAAAGGCACAAGATGATTATAAGCCAAACTGTATGCATATGTTTTAGTAAAAGATTCTACTCTGTTGGCATCTGTTCTGAGTCCTCTGCTCTAAGAGTTTGAACTTTTGAAGTCACTGTCTGTGTGGTGTTTTACATTTCAGTAACCTGATTGACAAACACTGAATGATTATGGCATATATTGCAGCATGGTGGCTTAGTGGTTAGCACTGTCGCATTGCACCTCCACAGTCCATGTCCAATTCCTGACTGTTGCATAGGGTTTGCATGTTCTCCCTATGCTTGGTGGGTTTCCTCCACGTACTCCAGTTTCCTCCCACAGTCCAAAGACATACAGATTAGGTTAATTGGCATTCTCAAATTGCCCGCAGTGTGTGAATGCACATGTCAATGTTGACTGGTGGGCCTACCATGGTTGCAAAATAGAAATAAATACAATGGTAACCAATAGCCTCTACAATCCCTTCTTGGTTCCTAGATGGATGGATATGCATAGATTTTCCACTATCGTCCATAACATTAAAAACACACTGCCTAATAATTTGAATGTCTCTCTTGTATCGCCAAAACATTTCTGACCCTTTGAGGCATGGACTCCACCAGACCTCTTGTGTGCTGTGGTATCTGGGAAAAGGACCAAATTTTTTAAGTCCTGTGACCTGTGAAGTGGGGTCTTCATGAATCTAACTCATGATTCCAGAACATGACAGAGATGCTCAATTGTATTGATACCTGGGGATTTGGAAGGCAAATAAATACACTGAATTCCTTGTCCTGTTTCTCAAACCATTATTGAAAAGTTTTTGTGATGTGGCAGAGCATATTATCCTGGAGCAACTTTTGTTGCTCCATGGCCCAGTTCTGATGTTCACATGTTCACTATAGTGGGTGAACAGGTGCACAGAGTGCATGGGCACTCAGGCCAATCTGCCACTACACAGCCGTATACACAGCTGCATCTTCTGATGGCTAAGCCTAACCTTTGCTCCCCACGTGCATCAGTAAGCCTTTTATGTCAAAACTGTAGTCATATCAGTATAATTTTTCATGATTTTGCAAAACACTATAAATCTGCCTCCTACAGTTTTGTCATAGTCAATAAATTAGCTAATTGTGTTTGTGGCAATTTAAATATGCATCAATAATTGGTGAGTTGAGTTTTTATTAAGGGCAATTTTTTTTTATAGCAAACTCATGTCTTCATTGTGTTTTTGTAGTGAGTCCATACTCACAGCAATATAACTATACTTTAAGGCAACATTGCCAAATAGGTGACTGAAGCCTAAACATGTTAGTAATAACCAATGATTATTGTAGTGGAAATGTGTTTGCCTTTGAGTCAGGTTTCCAGAGTTTAAATATTAGTTGTACAGTCTATATTATTGATTGGTTATTAAATTGATTAAAAAAAATAGTATGATGTATATTATATTAATAAACATTAACATTACATTATATATATATATAATGTCAAGCAATAAATTTTGCATTAATATATTTAAAATGTTTTTCTTTTCCTGAAATGTGTAAGGTAATTTGTCTTACCTTGTGTGTATAGTGTATATATATTTATTTATACACCATATGTACTGTGTGTGTGTGTGTGTGTGTGTGTGTGTGTGTGTGTGTGTGTGTGTGTGTGTGTGTGTGTGTGTGTGTGTGTGTGTGTGTGTGTGTGTGTGTGTGTGTGTGTGTGTGTGATGGTATGTGTGTGTATGTACAAAGATAGTATGTGTGTATGCTTTGTGTGTGTATGTGATGGTATGTGTGTGTATGCTTTGTGTGTGTATGTACAAAGAAGCATGGAAATACAAGTTAAACCAGGATATTATGCTTTTACCTTTAGATAACATTGTTAAGATAAATCATTCTAACATTTACATGTAATTATCTATTTCTCAATAATCATAATCAAAAAAAACTCTTTGCTATTAACCATGAATGAGTTTTACCTCTGTTTTTTTTCCATGATTGTAACAATAAATCTACCATTAGACAGCAATGATCATCATCTGCCATCGGACAAATAATCATACACATAGCTCTTATTATCCTTTTTGAAGTTCTGACTGGTGTGGGAAACATTAAACAGTTTGGAGTTTATATCAGTTAGTTTCATTACTGTCTTCATAATAAAAAATTAAGCAAAACACAATACACCATTATATATTGACTCGTCCATCTCAGATGAGACCAAGACAAGAGAAGTGTGTGTCACCTCTGGACAATTTTGATGTACGGCATCCTTAAGTGTTTAGTTGCCTTTGTAAATGCAGCAGTAAATAGTGTTAATGGATAAAGGTTTACTAAAGTGCTCTGGAGCCCACATCATCATCTCCAATACAGAAGTGTGAATAAAGCAGTGATGACTGAAGGATTGGAGAGCATGTGTACTCAGAATTGAGTTCCTTTATGCAGTGAAATTTGATTGGTTTCCTTGAATTTCTTGATGATCTTGGGGAATGTTATACTGAAAATATTGTATAATTTGCTGGTGCATTTTTTAAATCAGTAAGCCTTGTCCCATCCCTTTCTCTGAAATTCCTTGTACTGTACACTACAACACAATTGCTTCACCTATTTAAGATAATCTTTTTTTCACCACATTGTAATTTATTCTTGTCGCATTTTTATTGGTTTTAAATTAGCCCGTCCCAATTTTTTTTGGAACATGTTGCAGCCATCAGATTTGAAATAATGACTCCTTTTAGTTTTTATTGTTAATTTTTCATACTGTCCCAACTTTTTTGGAATTGGGTTATAACCATACTGTACATGTTAGTGTTTTCTGATATTTTCCCCAGACTGTGTTAAATTGCCACATGCTTTCCCCATTCTTCGAGTTCTTCCTTATTCCTTATATGGCAATGCTTCCTGAGGTTTGTTATCAGATGACTATATGATTTTCTTTCCGATTTCAATAGATCAAACATGCACGTCTTGTGCTCTTTAATGTAATTGCAGATGTACATGCTCATGCTGTTTGGCTCAGGACTTATATTCCTCTTTGGTCTGTGAATAAACCAGAAAGTTTTTACCAATTTATAGGATTATGATATAAGGAACAGTCACACATGCTGAAGAAGCTATAAATGTGTGTGCAGGTCATCCACAAGTCATACTGCTGCTGCATAATATAGGACCTGCATGTCAAATCTCACATTTCAATTGTTTTATTTAATAATTTGTCAAATAGTATGCACGTCACTACTCCAATTTCACACTGCAGGAACGTCACCCACTTTATATACTATAATGCTACATGTGTATTATACCAATTGCTAATTTGTAATCTTCTTTCGCACTATGATTTCGTTGACCTCACTCTTTAATAGAAAAGACTTCTCTGTCTATGTGTTCATCCTCCTTTTAATTATTATTATTATTATTATTATTATTTATTATTATTATTATTATTATTATTATTATTATTATTATTATTATTATATTTTATTTTTTTAATGTTTTATTTTATAGTGTGGCTATCACACATCTCAAAGGGGGGAAAAAACAACAACTTCAAGTATCTTCCATGTAGCTAAGATGGTGTACATTGGCCAAAGTTTAAAACCAACATATGCTAATATGTACAGTAGACCCCACAGCCATAGAGAAAGTGATAGTGTGAAACTATGAGGCAAATTGTTGCGTATTACTCATGAACTATACATTAGTGGTAATGCATTAAGACATAACTGTTGCAATGTTCTTGCATTATTTTTTTTCTCCTATACCTATGCCTTTTCATTTGCTATTTCTGTTCATAATTGCTTCTCTACTTTGAACATTGCATGATGCTACGTCAGATTTAAATTTTCTCACTTTTGTATTCATTTCTACACAGCTCTACCCCATCACAGTGGGGGCCATAAACAAAATATCCACCTTTTGCCCTTAGAAAGGCCAGTGGGGTGAAATTCTTGTCCAGGTTAGCATGGGGTGCTGCAGTGTGGGAATTACTTCTGATGGAGGACAGGACAGGTGTCTCCACCACTAATCCACAGCTGTATTCATAAATCAATGCCTGCAGGGCTTTACTGTGCCCAGAAGCTTTGCCATCAGACAGCACAGGAAGTTCAGTGGCAAGGATGATCTTATGTCATTTGTTTTTATGCAATGATATGCAAAACAAACTTTTTGGTCTTCCTGTGACATAAATTATTGCAGTAGGTTATGTTGCATAGTTGTTTCAGTTATGTTTCATTTTCCTTATGTTATAAATATTACACAGAACTTGTTAATTAATGCATAAAGACTTAATGCCACCTGTTTAAAGAGTTCTGTTAAAATAAAGAATTGTAAGTGTTGAAATAATTCTATTATACATAATATTTGATTGTTTAAATGTAATAAAACACTGTGCAACTGGAATAAAGTGTCAAATGAATTATAGATTAAACAGTTTATATAAATGTGTTCAATGTTGTCAAATAAGAGGATATATTGCAGTCTCCATTTAGGAATTTCTTTATGCAACAAAACTTTGTGGTATCTGAGTAACAGGTGCATCATTACCAGCTTTTTTTTTTTCAGTCTAAAATTAATGCCACTGCAGGCCTGCTTTGCACTTGTTTACAGCCTGTTAAGGAATTACGATGGTTCCTGATGGCCACAGTGGGTTTTGCTATGACCATCTTCCACGATCACAGGTCAGTGCATATATAAACACTCTCCCCCTGTGGTCAAGGACTTCTCTTGGATTTCACTGTCAGTGCGTCACCCTTTCATTCTCTGTGTGTCTCTCATGATCCGACACTGATTTAAAAGCGGCACGGGGGTGGTTATGGCTAAAAAAAAAAAAAAGGAAGATAAAAAGAGTCAGTGGAGCTTACGTCCTCTTCTCTGTATGTGTAAGCAGACGGGTGTGCTAGCACACTTATATAAGAATGTCTCCTGTTGGGCCAAGAACAATGATGTCAATGTTTATCATGATAATCAACTCAAAATATATTCATAGGAGAGAGAGAGAGAGAGAGAGAGAGAGAGAGAGAGAGAGAGAGAGAGAGAGAGAGACTCTCTCTAGGCACAACAGACTCACTATTATGACACAAGATTTGAATTCTTTGACACAGTTCTAATCATAACATTAGACTGTGTGGCCATTCATCTGTGTCCTGTCTTTAATGTGGCGAGACTAAAACCCTGTTCTGAGGTTCTGTGTAATACCTGATGGCAAAGCTCCTGTATTTGTTTGAATCAGATTCTAGCTATGAGCTTCAAAGGGATGCACACATGTGAAGCTAGAGTACCACATGGCTTTGAAATCTAACACTGTTATGTGATGTTGTTGGGGTGACTGCCTATCAAAATGTTCAGCCAATAAACAAAAAGCATAAATACTAACATACTGTACAGGCTCATCCAGAGATTCTTAATACACAGGACATATTTTTTTTCCACCTCTTACTCAACAAAACAACGATTTGCAAAATGAAATAGCAGCTGGTGACAAACAGAGATGTGCTCATTACATGTTACGTAAACAGTAATTACTGCATCTCACAGGCATTAAATTCAGCTTTTCTAATCACAGGGCAGATGTATTTTTATCTTTTAATAAGTTGGCATTACAAGATGTCCAAAACGTCTAGAACAAGGAGTGCAACTGTATATGACATATTTAGCATTTATTGTTTGTTTACTTCATTCTTTCTTTCTTTCTTTCTTTATTGATGAAACTTTTAATTAATATTAAAAGAAAAGGTAGAGATACAGTAGTGCTTCTTTACACGTCTTGGTACTCATGAGTTCCTGGTTTTTCAGACTCCCTAAAATAACATCAGCTTCATTAATCATGTGTTTCATCCTAGTAAAACACGATATCATAAGGCTGCATACATTGAAAATGTAAGCATTTAAGCAGAACCCACCTCTGAAAAAGATCTTCACTTATGGAAACATCTGCATTTGTGAAGACTATTCTATATTCTCTCTCCTTTTTTTCTTACAATAGACCGCCATTTTTTATCCTACAATTTATGGGCTTGACTCCTTTTCCAGATGTATTAGGGACTGCAGTAGGAAGCTGACCCAATCTGTGTCCCAATCCTTTGTCTGATGCATGCGAGTGATACACACATTTCTCCAGGCATGGAGCAATGTGTGTATCACACATATTTTCCTGTCCTGCCATTAAGGGCACTGACATATAGTTTGTAGAGCTCTGTGATATGTATTTAGATGGATTATGAGTGTTAGCATGTATTGTCTTGTCAAAGGCAAATGTGTCTAAAAAACATATACATAGGTTGAAGTTAATGAATGGTGGTAGACCTGTGAGAACTGATTACAGACCAGCTGTAATTTATATTCGTATTTGTTAATGTGGGTCGTATAATTCAATGATAAAAATCAGTGGTTAAACTTTGAAAGATGGTATGACATCCTGATTTATGAAGGAGTTAATATGAAACTGTCTGAAATTGTGCGTAAACCAAATAATGGGAATATAAAAAGCTTAATAACAAATATGAATATTAAAGACATGTTTCTGATTAAGGAGTAAAGGATTAAAGTTATTTTTATTGAAAATGGATAAAACATCTCATTACTTAGTCCAAAGATCAATAAATTAGTGAATAAAATTTAGCCAAGCATTAGTTCAACAGTATGGGTTGTTTTAATAGCACCACATTTCAAAAGATAATATATAAGGAATAAATAAATTATGTATAATTTAATTTATATATAAATGTTACTCAATAAAATATTGATCTTGGGACAAAGGTATGGATGTCTTATCTTATCTTTAATAAAAACTATGTTAAAACTTGAGACAGAAGTTTATTGGAACTCAAATCACTACAGAACTGCAAAAATATATATTTAGCAAGGCTGAGACTCTTATTTAACCTTTACATAAGTGAAGGAAAATTGAATTGGACTGTTGGAAATTCATCTTACACCTAATGTTTTAAAAATTCCAAATAAATGTCAGCATTAATGTGCATCGGTATGTAAGTATAAGCATTTTTGCTGTTTCTAAAAAAATTTATTTTACATACATTATGTAAGAAAGCGATCGTTTGTCAGGAAAACATTGAATCTATTATTATTATTATTATTATTATTATTATTATTAGTCCACTTTAGGGAGTAAAGGGTGTGTTGAATTAGAAATAAAATATTGAATACTATCTTTATTTTTAGATGTGCTCAGGTTTTGTCCCTGTCTCTTTGGAAGTCTATGTACCAGGGCTCCATGTTTAACAGGAACAGGAAATACTACAGAAGCCTAGAAGTTGATGCACTGCCAACTTTAAATGCCATCTCTAAAAATACCCACCAGGAATTTAGGGCTTGGCAAAAGGGGCAAGGTCACTGGCCTGGGGCTTGTCGCCACTTTGAGGGCCTATTTCGACACGACAGCCTTGTCTAACTGTAATCCAACCCTGTCTCTCTCTCAGCCCCTGTCACTTCTTCTCTATAATCACCTCCTGCCTTTTAACTCTCTACAGTTTCTTTGTGCTCAACCAAGACTTATAAAGGAGATTTAGAACAAAGGTGGTGAACTGCGGTGCTCGAAATGGTCTGCTTATAGTTTAGTCCGGGAGACTGAAAGATTCATCAGCTTGCTATTTGCTTAATGAAACCTATAAATACTTGCCCAAGGTGACCATGCTGAGAGTCTATGATGAGGACTTTTTTTATACGTAGGGGTTCATCAGAAATTCCATCATTACGCACCCAAAGAAGAAAATTGTCATAAGCTTGAATATCTACAGTGTGTCTAAAATATGATTAGGGGGTTTGAAAGGTTTTGGACCTTTTTCATTTAATCTTTATGTTAGATTTCAAACATAAACGTATTTAAATCTCTTACAGCTCTGGTACAACATATTTACAGAAAAAGGGAAGGAAAAAATGCGCAAATGCAGCACAGTGGACCATGATCATGAGCATAATGGGTATGGTTGGCCCTGCTTTGACCATGAGCTTGGCTTATTGTCTGTAGAGAGTTCTGCATGTTCTCCCTGTGGCTCCGTGGGTTTCCTCAAGGTTCTCTGGTTCTCCTTCACCTGCCAAAAAACATACCAGTAGATGGATTGGCTTAATTAAAATGTCCTTCATATAAATGAGTGTGTGAATGTGTGTGAGCTTTGTTTGCATAGTATGATACAAACACTGCAAACAAATAAAAGCATTCTCCTGTTTTTTTTTTTCTTTTCTTTTTTTTCTGGTAGACTATAATGGAGGTAAAAAGCAAATGTTCACTTATGCAATGTGCAAAACTTTCCACAAAGTTACCTAATTGTGGTTTTGAGGGTTTTTTTTAAGTGCTTCTGGGAAACAACTTGAATCCCATCCATGGCCGCAGGGGGAAATCATCAGATAGAAAAAATAAAATGGTAAAATGTAAAATAGGATCATAGAGAATAACAAGGGATGTTCTCAATTACATTACTATAACCATAAAAATTAGATTGCTAAAATCCACTGGCCAGATTCAATTTAAACTATTTGACATTTATGCCCAGCTGATTAACAAAATATTTGGTACTGAAGTGTCTTTAAAAAAATACTACTCCTATGTGTTTTGCATGCCTTTGTTCCCTCTTTTATACTTTTATTCCTATTTTTTTTAACCTTGGACCAAATTTTGTACTGCACTCTTGCTGCACCTTTTTCAGCCATAGCAAACAGTGTGTACGGGTATGAACAGGACATGTGCCCAGTTTAATATGATAGATGTGTGTAAACACACACATAGACGAAACACAGTGCTTCCTTTCACATACTCTTGCAGGGAGGAAAATCCCAGCAAGAGAACAGGAGAAGAAGTCTCGAGCCTCAAGATATCCTCTACAACACATTTAACACAGTTTGCAATCTAGCTGTGTTAGATTGCAGTTTGATCCTTAACCATAGGGTGATATTTGTCATACTGGGAATGGTGTTATTTTTTCATTCCATATTTGTGTATTACTTTATTAAATTAGTTTTTCAAATAATTTATTAAAAGACATGAAAATAAAAATATATTTTTTTATTTACTTGATTCTTTTTTCTTATTATTGCAAGTATTGAAGAACACACAAGAAATTGAAATGTTGCTAAATTATAGCACGGTGATGAGCTACTTGCTGCTCTTTGTCATCTCCAGTAAATGCAAAGTGGTTGCTGCTTGTGCCTCTGGGCCCCCACTGGACCAAGTGCAATCATCAGCATGCCTTTTTGTTTAGACTACTTAAACCAGGTGTTTAGACAATTCAGTCTGTAGCTGCTGACTAAGAGTGCATGCCCCCATTCCCGATACATCCCTTTTTAACGCAAGACGCATGCTTACCCCCAAAAAATGTCCCCTGAAGAGCAGTGCACGGCTGGGGAAGTCATTGCCAGACATCCTCTGAGCTAGAATCTACCACACAACGAGTATTGCAGATTTAACTATATCGTGCACTCCGATGTAGTATAGCATTCAATTACTAAACAGGATTCAGAGTCTTCCTCTATATCTACCCTAATTTTAGGCCTGTCTGCTTCCTTTCTCATTGGATCCTATAAAAGCCATCTGGACTGACACAGAAGTCTCTTCGTGTCCTTCTGTTTGATGATTTAATTCTGGAGTTTGGAATTCTATGGAATGGAATGGAATGCATTAGACTGCACCGTGCAATACAATACATCCCAATTCTTAATTGCTGTTATCTCATTCATATTCTACTTGAGATGACTTGATCATACATGTAAATTAAACTACTTGAAGCACAATTTCACTATACTCACTCAATTTCTATACTGCTTATCCTGCACAGAGGCAAAGGAGGTCTGGAGCCTATCCCTGGAGACTCCAGGCACAATGCCAGACCCACCCTGGATGGAGTGCCAGCCCATTGCGTGGCACAAGCATGCACACACTCACGCACTACGGGCAATTTGAAAGAAGCGATTAGCCTAATCTGCATGCCTTTGGACTTAAGGCACCCAGCCGGAGGAAACCCACCAAGCATGGGGATAACATGCAAAATCCACGCAGACAGACCCAAAGGCAGAACTCAAACCCTCGATCGTGGGCATATGAGGCCACCCTGTTTGACCATATTGATAGTAAAGTATAATTTTTTAATCCCTCAGTAATTAAAGCGAGGCATTGCAACAAAGAAAGTCTTTAAGTAACAACAATGTACCCAGCACAAGATGCGGTGCTTAATTTTCTATTCTGTTTATTTGGGCAACCTTGGTACTGGTACTGTCACTGTCATTAACATTTTGGAGTTGTTTGTAATACATTTAGGTATTGTTAGTTACATGGCAGTACTTGGGCATAATTGTTGTGTTGTACTCATTTTAATTTTATTGTTCCTACTTCCATATTTGTTATTATTTCTTTTAATAAACAGACAGCCAGCTCTCCATTGTCTTAATTTCTTTTACTGGCAAAAACATTTTGAAAATCTGCACTATTATCATAATCTGCATTAAAGCATTGGACTGTCTCATATACACAAATAATGCCACATACTAATGGACTGTTCTCACTCTTGTTTTAATTTATAATAATAGAAAGATTGATAGGTTTATTGATATAATTTTTTGACATAAATGGTGTCACCAGCCACCCCATCGACACTAAATACTGTATTTTAGATTAGATTAGATTAGATTAGATTAGATTCAACTTTATTGTCATTGCACATAGTTACAAGGCAACGAAATGCAGTTAGCATCTAACCAGAAGTGCAAGTTAGCAGTGCAATATAAACATATATACAGATCTATAAAACTTATATGATAAAAGTAAGGTCTATGTATAAATTGTATTACAGAAAGAAAAAATATATATATGTACATGAATATACAGTGTAAAGTGAGCAAAGATGGATAAATTAATGTACAGAATAATTGTAAATCTACAGATATGTCTAATTATAAATATGTGGAATAAAGATATACAGAAACTATATATAGGTGAATTTATATTATGTGCAATAGTATGAGTATACATATGAATAAATATGAGTAATTTAGCCGCTGGATGGAAATGCAAAGTATACCTATACACACATATCTACATATATGAATATACACATATTAGTATACAGTCCATGTGCAGACTGTACAAATGAATGAACAGGAAGTATTTACAGAGGTACTAAACAGGAATGTTGGGTTATCAGTGATGGTGGTACCGTCCACGTAAGGGGGTCAGTGAAGTTGTGTTCAATAAGGTAACCACTGTGGGGTAAAAACTGTTCCTCAGCCTGCTGCTCTTGGCTTTTAGGCATCTGAACCTTTTTCCAGAGGGAAGGAGAGAGAACATTTTATGTGCAGAGTGAGAGGTGTCCTTCATGATGCTTCGTGCTCTACGCAGACACCTCTTCTTGTAGGCTTCCTCAATGACAGGAAGTGGGGTACCAATGATGCGCTGGGCGGATTTTACCATTCTTTGGATGGATTTATGGTCCGAGACAGAACAGTTACCATACCAGACTGTAATACAGCTGGATATGATGCTCTCTACTGCACAATGGTAGAAATTGTTCATTATGTCTTTAGAAAGGTGATTCTTCCTTCTCAGGAAGAAGAGGCGCTGGGAAGCTTTCTTGAGGAGACTGGTGGTATTAGTGGATCAAGTTAAATCCTCAGAAATGTGTATCCCCAGGAACTTGAAGTTTGTAACACGTTCGACCATTGTCCCGTTGATGTAGACAGGGGATTGCGTGTTACCTCTTCTCTTTCTAAAGTCCACAATGAGTTCCTTGGTCTTACTGGTGTTCAGGAGCAAGTGGATGTCAGCACACCACTCGGCCAAGTGCTTTACCTCTGCCCTGTAGTTAGTCTCACCGTTGTTATTGATGAGGCCAATCACTGTCATGTCATCTGCAAACTTAATTATGGTATTAGAACCATGCATAGGGCTGCAGTCATGTGTGTACAGTGAAAACAGGAAGGGGCTCAGTACACAGCCTTGTGGCACGTATGTAACTAATGCAAACAGTGTTGTGTTTTGAGCACATCTTTTCCTAGGTTGTGAACCACATTGGTCAGCAAATTAATTGTTTTTTGATAAGCTTCAATTCTTCGATGCTTAAGCCTTAGCTCAAACTGAAGAAGGTAAAACAGGTGTTTACTTGTCCACTTCCTGAGCTAACCTAACACCTCAGGGTCTGTGCAAGCCCAAGTTATACATGACAGCATGATGCAGCCTAACATGCACTGATCAATCAGGTGACTTCAAAACACTATTCAGTGACATACCATACTTAATTGAAACAGCTCTACGCGACATCAAAAAGGTTCATATACAGTAACATACAGGGGTTGGATAATGACAACTTAAACGCCTGGTTTTAGACCACAATAATTCATTAGTATGATGTAGGGTCTCCTTTTGCAGCCAATCATTCCTTTTGCGAGAATGACAGATACAAGTCCTGTACAGTGGCCAGAGGGATTTTGAGCCATTCTTCTTGCAGAATAGTGGCCAGGTCACTACGTGATGCTGGTGGAGGAAAACGTTTCCTGACCCGCTCCTCCAAAACAACCCAAAGTGGCTCAATAATATTTAGATCTGGCAACTGTGCAGGCCATGGGAGATGTTCAACTTCACTTTTATGTTCGTTAAACCACTCTGTCACCAGTCTTGCTGTGTTTATTGGTGCATTATCATCCTGATAGACGGCACTGCTTTCAGGATACAATGTTTGAACCATTGGGTGCACATGGTCCTCCAGAATGGTTCGGTAGTCCTTGGCAGTGACGCGCCAATCTAGCACAACTATTGGGCCTAGGAAATGCCATCATATTGCAGCCCAAACCATCACTGATCCACTCATGGGGGCATGCAACAGTCTGGGTGGTACGCTTCTTTGGGGCTTCTCCACACCATAATTCTCCGGGATGTGGGAAAGACAGTGAAGGTGGACTCATCAGAGAACAATACATGCTTCACATTGTCCACGGCCCAAGATTTTCGCTGCTGGCACCATTGAAACCGACGTTTGGCGAGTTACCAAAGGTTTGGCTATAGCAACCCGGCCATGTTCATTGACCCTGTGGAGCTCCCGATAAACAGTTTGGTGGAAACAGGAGAGTTGAGGTGTACATTTAATACTGCAGAGAGTTGGGCAGCTGTGGTTTTGTTTTTTGGACACAATCTGGGTTAGCACCTGGACATCCCTTTCAGGCTTCCTCTTGCGTCCACAGTTACTCCTGTTGGATGTGGTTTGTCCTACTTGGTTTTATGCTGGCATTAGCCTGGATACCATGATATATCACAAAGACTTGCTATCTTGGTCACAGATGCACCAGCGAGAGGCGCACCAACAATTTGTCCTCTTTTGAACTCTGATATGTCACCCACAATGTTGTGTGCATTGCAATATTTTAACCTAAACTGTGCTATTACTCTGCTAATTAAACCTTCACACTCTGCTCTTACTGGTGGAATGTGCAATCAATGAAGATTGGCCACCAGGCTCGAAAAATTTAGCCATGAAACATCCAACACTAAATTGGCCAGTGTTTCAGTTTCATTGTTCAACCCCTACATGTTGAACTTGTTGAACTGTTTGATAAGAAAGATCTTGTGCCCTTACTATGTATGCCACTGACCTGACAAATAATGGTGGCAGGTGACATATTGAGTTTGTGCCATGCTTCCGGCCATGGCGTGCAACTTGCTTTCTCAGCTGTTTCAACAAGTACACTGATCTTCCGCACTTTGCTGTAGCATTCATCATTGCTTAGTTGGTGATGCCTGTAGGATTTCTGTCCTCACTGTACCTGCATTTACGGGCATTAACTCATTAAGAGGTATGAGCAACTGTGTCCTATTTTAGGGGTATAACCCACATTCATCATAGTCTTGCAAAGCACATCCAAGCTTTCAACAGCATGTCCCACAACCATCAGTGTCTATAAAAGAGGCATTGATCGTAACCTTAGTGAATTTCATCTGCAAGCGGAACCAGAATACATGCTCTTTTCTCAGGTAACCACTTAAACAAAGTTAAATGAACAGTTATATATTCATAATGAATAATGGACTTTCTCTCATTTAAATACATATGAAAAAATAAAAACATGATCCATGTTACTGGGCAGAGCTTTTGTTTTTGTACAATTAAAATTAAACTAAAAACGAGGCAACAGCTACCAACCAGCCAGAGTGATGGCTATCATATGCTTCCTCCGGGACACCAGACACCAACCAGCCACAGGAGGTAGCCTCTATTCCTATGATTGGTTAGTGTTGCTATAATTGATATGAGAGCAGAAGCATGTCATCCCCATCTGCTCTCAAGACTCACCATTTGAACTCTGAATCTACAAATGCTAGGACGAACACTTTTCTTTCAAGCCACTCAGAAACCTGTGCAAAATTGTGTGCTCATGACCAATCAAGCTTAAAATTGACCACTTCTAGTCAGTGCCTAATTGATAATACATCTTTAGTGACAAAACCAGGAGTTGGGTTAGGCATTCAATCAGTTATCTTGATTGAATGATCCACCCTTAAGATGTAGCCTGCACTGACCACTGTTATTGAGTTCCACTCCTTCCTTTTATGCTCATCATTAGATACTCTGTTGGCAAGTAATCAGCACTGTCAACTAAAGGGAACCTCGAGCTCAAAGACTGCAACTTTCTCAGGATTTGTCTTTTAATGCGAGGCAGCAGTAGGCTACCATGCTCGCTCATCAATAATTCCACTATTCATATTCAAAGAAATCCTACTTATGCTCTATAGTTTGTGTCAGTTTATGCGTAAGAAGACCATTTACAGTTTCTTTCAAAAGTATTTATACCCCTTCAACTTTTCCACATTTTGTCACATTAAGAATTTATGTGATAGACCAACACAAAGTGGCACATAATTGTGAACTGGAAAAAAATCTTTTTACAAATAAAAATCTAAACAATGTGGCATGCGTTTATATTCAGTCATCTTTACTCTGATACCCCTAACTAAAATATAGTGGAACCAATTGTCTTCAGAAGTCACCTAATTAGTAACTAGAGTCCAGCTGTGTGTAATTTAATCTTAGTAAAAATGCAGCTGTTCTGTGAAGCCCTCAGAGGTTTGTTAGATAATACTAGTGAACAAACAGCATCATGAAGCCCAAGGAACACACCAGACAGGTCAGGGATGTTGTTGAGAAGTTTAAAGCAGGGTTCGGTTATAAAAAAATATCCCAAGCTTTGAATATCTCAGGGAGCAATGTTTAATCCATCATCTTAAAATGGAAAGAGTATGGCACTATTGCAACCCTACCAAGACATGGCTGTTCATCTAAACTGACAAGCAGGACAAGGAGAGCATTAATCAGAGAAGAAGCCAAGAGGCCCATGGTAACTGTGGAGGAGCTGCAGAGATCCAGAGGTGGGAGAATCTGTCCACAAGACAACTATTAGTCATGCACTCCACAAATCTTGCCTTTATGAAAGAGTATCAAATGAAAGACTTTAAAGAAAGCCATAAGAAGTCCCATTCGCAGTTTGTGGCAAGCCATGTGAGGGACACAGCAAACATGTGGAAGAAGTTGCTGTGGTCACATGTGACCAAAAATGAACTTTTTGGCCTAAATACAAAATTCTGTGTGCTGGAAAATTAACACTCTGTATGGTGGTGGTAGCATCATGTTGTGGGAATGCTTTTCTTCAGCATGCACAGTAAAGCTGGTCAGAGGTGATAGGAAGATGGATGGAGACAAATACAGGGCAATCTTAGGACACGATTTGTTAGAGTCTGCAAAAGCCTTGAGACCGGGATGAAGGTTCACCTAAACAAAGACAACAACCCTAAACATACAGTCAGATCTACAATAGAATGATTTAGGTCAAAGCATATTCATGTGTTAGAATGACCCAGTTGAAGTCCAGAACTACATCCAATTGAGAATATGTGGCACGGCTTGACAATTGCTTTTCACAGACACTCTCCATTCAATCTTGAGCTCGTGTTATTTTGCAAAGAAGAATGGGCAAAAATTTCACTCTCTAGATGTGCATAGCTGGTCGAGACATACCCCCAAAAGATTTGATAAGTAAAGTAAGTGCAAAGTGTAAGGTTCTTGAAAGTATTAACATCGGGGGGCTGAATACAAATACAAGCCACATTTTTCAAAAAAAATAAAAATATATATATATATATATATATATATATATATATATAATTTTACTTCCACTTCCAATTGTGTGCCTCTTTGTGTTCGTCTTTCACATAAAATACATTTACATTTACGTAAATACATTTACATTTGCGGTTGTAACGGGACAAAATGTGGAAAAGTTCAAGGGGTGTTTTGCAAAGTACTGAACTAGACAGAAAACATTTACAGACAATATTAATAAATGATTAATAAATGACTCTCAACTTGAGCACTGATCATGAAGAACGCAACATTCTAGCCTGAAATACAGAGTAGTATGCAGTTGAAAGTTGAAAAAGTTCTTCATAAACACTTCCTCGGCAAAGCAAGAATGGGAAAGACGTGGGCTTTTTATAGGCTACACACCTAAGGTTATGGTCACAGTCCATCTGTGGATGGCTTTGCTACTAGCACTGGGCAAAGAAACTAGCAGATGGGAATACTTCAGTAGTTGAGAAGAAAACCACACACACACACACACACACACACACAGTTTTTATAGTGATCTGTACTGGTCTTCCTCTGCCCTCTGACGGTGATGTTTAGATGTGCACCAAAGAAATGTAATACCCTGTTAAAATTCAAGTAAGCAACAGTAAGCAAGACAGTGGACAACACTGGAGATTACACTAGATATACACTCCATTATTAATAAACCATCTAGTCTGAGCAAGACACAATGCATACAGCAGGCTAGTAGAGACAGCCCTCAGTGAGAGAAGAGCGGATATTTATACAGTCAGGTGTCTTTCTTTAAACGAAATCAAAGCTGAATCAAAACTGCGGATTTCATTCTGGAGTCAAAAAAAAAAAAAACAGTTCTGATCTAGGGAATACGGAGTATTTCTATATACCTAATTATGGACATGGCGGTCATGTTTTTTTTTTAAATGAATATTTAAATAAATAAAATACGGATTTCATGTAGAAGTTTTTAATCACATTTTTTTAAGGATTTCTCCCCCTCGAATGCATGAACAGGGGCTCTATTTTGCCCCTCAGCAGCATCAGGAGCATGAGCCTGCCTCCATCGCCGGTACGCTGCTACTGGCTCCAGTTTGCTATCCCTTTTTTTTTTTTTTTGAGAAGAAGAGGAGCTCAGCATAAGGGCACAGAACACGGATAAGAGCAAGAATTGCTTGTGGGAGCCTCAAAAGACAAAACCGTCTTTTATATGTGGCGTTAAGTAGGAGACAGAGAGCAGGTAAATTCCAGTAAACAGTAACGCCGGGTTGGTTAATAGGGTTACGACGGAGGGACTAGTTTCACTGTCCGTCCGTGTGTGTGTGTGTGTGTGCGTGCGTGTGTGTGCAGATTAGCCTCGGCTCACCGTTACTGTACGCGGCGGCGGTGAAACAAAATGGGGGTTATTTCGTGGGCGGAGCAGCTTTAAAAAACGACACGCTTTCTTTGGCCTGTAAACAGCCCGAGTTTTTGATAAATGAGATACATGTTCGGCGTGTAACGCGGTGAAATTAATAAGCGAGGCCTTTTTGTTCGGTCCGCGGGTTATGTGCGCATATTCGAGCCGTGCTTCTCCATGGCGCCCACGTAGCGACTGCAGCTCGAGTTAGCAAGGAGGCGTCTTTTCCTGCAGCACCGCGGGTCTGTCGCTCGGATTTCACGTACTAACATTATTTAAATATTTTCCCCCTTTTATTAAAGACGGGATTACAAAATCTAAAAAAAAAAAAAAACGTATAGTTTTTTAAAGAGGCAATTTTCCTTTAAGTGTGTGTGTGTGTGTGAAGCCGCAGCAGCGATAGAGATGATCAATGCCTGTTATTCGCTCGTTCATTACCGGTATTTATCACAGCTGGCAATTTATATATCTCGAATTTATATACCAGGTTAGACATTATGATTTTATGTCATGCAGCACTTGAAAATAAATCCCGCTTGCACACAGTGTCAGGATCATCAATGAATTATGTATTGGCTGTAATGCGAGCAGACAGGTGATATACTGCTGCTGAGCTCCTGCTACTCACACCATCTCATTTCTCATTTCTTTCTTTTATTATTATTATTATTATTATTATTATTATTATTTTACAAATATACATGTCTTAATGTTTTAAGGATTTTATTTTGTTAAAATTCCCTTGTAAAATTATGACCATCCCTACTGTCATGATATTTTATTTCCTTATTCCATATAATAGGAAAATCATAACCTGTGCTGTGTAAATTAATATTGCTTTATTGCAATCACATGTTAATATTGATATATGGCTAATTTATTGGCTTATTGCATGTAATTGTATTTCAGTAAGTAAGGTGATTATCCAGTGACACTGTGAACCAAAAACAAAAAGGTGAGCTTGCTGCTTATTTGTCTTCAATTTTCGAAATATCCTATATATATATATTAATGACTATCTTCAATTAAAAAGCCTGCCTTAAATAAAATGCCTTGTCATTATGTTTTTCCCCCCTTATTGCATCTAAACCAGCATGTCGGCCAGAGGAGGCAAAAAGAAGACCACCAAGCTGTCACGCTCAGCCCGAGCTGGTGTTATCTTTCCTGTAGGGAGGATGATGAGGTACTTACGCACAGGGACTCATAAGTACCGCATCGGTATGGGTGCTCCTGTCTACATGGCAGCTGTCATTGAGTACTTAGCAGGTGAAAGCAGGCACACACCACAGATACAAATGTCTACACATTATTGTTAAAAATTGCAGGTTCATATAAAATAATAATAATATTAATCATCAGATATTTTTTTCTCCATTTAATGTTATAGATATAGCAGACTATTAATAAAAAACAAAAATTAAGGGAGAAAAATATTTAAAAGAAAATGCAATCCCTGGTTGCTAAAGGGAATGAATTAATAATTCATCTTCCATTCCCGTAAACCTGTCATCAGTGAAGTGATTGTGTTCTTGACTCCATGCAATCGGTATGCCCATCCAATCCCACCAAAATCACATTAAAGCTATGTACCAAAGGGTTTATGGTTCGATGAGACCAAGGTAGAACTTTGTAAAAGAAAAAAATTGTAAAAAATGTCTTTGTCACAAAACAAGACAGCTCATCACCCAAACAGCTCCATGCCCTCTGAGAACTGTGGAGCTGTTTCTCTTCAGCTTGGATTGGATAGAGGGAATCATTAATCACTACAAATTCCAATCTATTTTGGTACAATACCTGAAGGCTTCTGATATCCAGCTAAAGATGAAGAAAGATTCTCACCTTGCAGCATGATTATAAACCAAAGCAAAACCCCAAGTCGACAAAAGAATGGCTTTAAAAGAAGAATATCAGTGGTTTTGGAATGATCCTATGAGAGCCCGATCTAAATCCTAACAAATCTGTGCACTAACTTGCGGACGACCTCTAAAAACTGGTAGATTTTGAGCCATTTTTGCAACGAGGCATGGAATAAAACTGTCAATCAACATTTGCTAATGTGGTAGCTTCTTTACCAAAAGACAAGTGCAGTAGTATAAGGAAAAGGTGCTGTAACAATGTACTAATCCAGGGGTGTATAAACTTGGGCAGCCAGTAATTAAAGTTTTTTTTTTCCTTTTTATTTTCTTCCAAAAGAGTTTTGCTGTTCTATTGTTTTTACTTGAATATTGTTGATTGCATCATCACATTAAAGATGAAAAAAAATGGCTTGATTTATCTTGGTTTAATTTTTTACATACCAAAAAACCTGCAATTTTATAGGAATGTGTATACATTTTCTATTCACTGTATACACACTGATTTTATTCGCTGGTTATATGTAGAGATGAATACACGCTTTTTTTTTCATAATGTTTAGCTGAAATTTTGGAATTAGCCGGTAATGCGGCCAGAGACAACAAGAAAGGACGAATTACTCCACGGCACATCAAGTTAGCAGTGGCAAACGATGAAGAGCTTAACCAGGTACGGTACACCTTGAATGAAATGGTCTTAGGTTTTGGGTAGATAAAAGCAGTGTTTGTTTAGTGCTGTGCCAGTTCATTTGTTTCATTCCACAGGTGTCAGTGACATTTGTGTGAATAAGCTATTCATTGAATTTCATTTAGTTTTGTACAGTTTAACAATTTATATAACTTTGATTGCTATTGATATCGCAACAAAAGGGTTCAAAATTAAAAGCCCATTTTATTTGCATGTACATGATCCATATGCACTGATCTATTTAAGGATTTTTCTCCCCACAAAAGCTATTTCTCGTTCACCTTGATATAATTTACAAGTTATTTTTAAAAGACGACATTCTTGTTGTCCTAAAAGTCAAAACAACCCATGGATCAAAAGAATTTCTGTAGCAGGGAACAGTTCAATTTATTGATGACACTGGCAGAAATACTTCACACAGGTCACACTTTGTGTGTAGTAGAGATCAATCTGTCTGCTGTTAATTATAACACAATGATTAACTATGTATGCTGTAACCTGTATGTGCTGTAGCTACTCAGAGGGGTTACCATATCAAATGGTGGCGTTCTGCCCCGTATCCACCCTGAGCTGCTCTCCAAGAAGAGAGGAGGCAGAGTAAAGGTGGACTCACAGATGACAGCGCCAGAGAAGACAGACAAAGAGGGCAAAGCCAACAAGAGGTCCTCCAAAAAGGGCAGAGGAAAGCCAGGTCGTAAACCAAGGGTCAGTCCACTGCTACCTCCATTCAGCATGACCATCTGTACATAGTCACACCAGCGATTTTGTGACTTCAGGAAACACTTTCATATAAAGTGAAAACATTTGAACCTATTGTATTTTTTTACAGAAGACATTTATTATGTTTACTTGGTGTGTTTGCAGAAGAGTGCAGAGAATGACAAGGATGGAACCAACAGCACAATGGAGGATGGACCAGGAGAAGGATTTACTGTTCTTGCAGCAAAAAGTTTGTTCCTTGGACAAAAGGTATTGATTTAACAGTGCACATAACTGTCAGTTATTCAGTCATTAACTGTGATGTTTTTACAGTTTCTATTCAAAAGTATTAAATCTACCTGTAATTTATCAGCTTTGTCTGAATAACGAATGTTAAATACATAGTCTTCCTGTCAGAATTTTTATTAAAATTCCAATTTTATTTGTCACATAAACATACAATATATACAAATAACAATATTTATATCATATGAAAAGTTAAACTGAGAGGTATAAAAATATGGTATGTTTGTATGACAGCAGCAGTATGATTGAAGTATGAAATAGAATGATGTGTGTGTGTTAGCAGCTGTGTTATTGTCCATGTTGATTGTCTGCTGATGTGATCTTGAAGTCAATTTTCAAAGTCAAAATTAATTATTGGTCATCAAGTATTTAAAAGAGACTCCTGGAGTCTTCGAGAAAATGCAAACCACTTACATTTGGTCTTTACTTGTGAGATATTAGAACCACCTCTGTCATGAAAGAGACAGTCAGAAGCAAAAGTGAAAATGTAGGCTTAAGAAGCATTCTAAGGATATTGAAGAGCAAGTAATAAAAGGTAATATAATAATAATAACTTAGGAACAGGGTGTAAAAATATATCTAAGAGGTTGGACATCCCCAGATGTACTGTAGGATCAATAGTGATAAAGTGGAAGCCAAATCATACCACCCAAGTACTACTGTACGCAGACAAGAGCATCACTCAGAACTTCAGGCCAAGAATAACTCACAATGTCACAATGTACAGTAGATGAGAGTAGAGTTGAGGTGCATCAGCCAACTATTTTAAGAGTGCTGTACATTTGCAGCATGGCACATTGTTGTAGTAGTTAGCACTGTGGTTTCGTACCTCCATGGTCAAGGGTTTGATTGCATGTCTACCCGTGCTTGGTGGTTTTCCTATGGGTACTCTGGTTTCCTCCCAGTCCTAAGACTTTCAGACCAGGCTAATTGGCTTTTACAAATTCCCCATAGTGTGTGTCCTTGTGTGCTCTGCGATGGATTGGCACCTTGTCCAGGGTGTACCACGATATACTCCAGGTCTCCCACGACCCTGTACAAGTGACACAGAGAAATGAGTGAGTGAGAGTATAATTGCAAATTGAAGGTGGCTAGAAATGAACCGTTGCTCAGAAAAGCCAAACTAAATTTTTTGTTTGTTTGTACATTTTGATGACATCAAGATCGAGATATTTAAACATCACCCCCCATGAATATGTATGCTTTCTGTTTCCCAGTACAAAATATAGTGGAGATTACAAGGGTCTGCTTCAGATCAAAAACGTATTTGGAGAAAATTGAGCAGGACAGAAGTCCCACACACAATGGCAGAACAAAGTGGTTAAAAAACAACCAAGTCAAAGTTCAAGTGGCCAAGATAAAGTCCAAAACCTATTAAGAATCTGTGCCACTGGTTGAAATTGCAGTCGAAAAAGAACACCTCTCCTGGAGCAAATCTGACAGGAAGACTGGGTGAAAAACTGTCCCAGACAGTGTGCAAGGCTGGTAACATTATACACCAAGACTGTTATTATCCTGTATTCAGGGTTGCGGGGACCTGGAGCCTATCCCAGGAGGCTTAGGGCACGAGGCGGGGTACACCCTGGACAGAGTGCCAATCTATCGCAGGGAAATGGGTTATAATAGTACATATTTGAAACTTGGTTAAAAAATAATTTTGAGTTTAAAAATTACTTTGAAAGCATTTTGGTGCTGGTTTGCAATAAAAAAAAACTAGAACAATCTTTGTCATTTGTAAGCCAGACATATTTTGAAGGCACTGTGTAGATGGGTATTCATAAGTTTATTAAGCTGTTGTAATCTCTTTCAGATCTCTCTCGCAGAGAGTGACATCAGCAAAATTGGAACTATCAAAGTCGAAGGAATCATTAATCCCACAAATGCAGAGATTGATCTAAAGGATGGAATTGGTAAGTAGACAACAACATGATGCAGACATGCAAACATCTAAGGCTTAGCTGTTGCTCATTTCTGATCCCTTGTTATGGAGAAATGGGAACTACCAACAGCACACAATGGTCTTCTGCTTTTTCACTGGAAATCCAACAAAGAAAAGGCATTTCACTAAAGGAGAAAGACACACACATGTTTCTAGTTACTATAGTTTTGCAGCAACTATTTAGGCGAACTTTCAACCCATGAATTCATGAGTCTTGTGAGACTAATAGAAATGAGCAGAGACTATACTCTCACTGGATGAGCTGTTGATTATTAAGAAGAGATCACATTGGACTGCTACTTGGCACATACTGGGGGAAAGTAATTATAACGTTTGCCATCTTGTTGTCTCTCGTACACTAGAAAAGGTCTAGCTCACAGTAAAACAATTTCTATTGAATGAGTGATTCATGTTTAATTGATGTACGTAAGTGATGATTTCTTGCATGTTTTTAAGCACCGGTATCACTCATATTTCTTTACTGTATGACATAGGTAATGCACTGGAAAAGGCTGGAGGGAAAGATTTCCTGGAAGCTGTAAAAGAACTGCGGAAAACACAAGGCCCCTTGGAGGTTGCGTCAGGTACAATTTACACACACATACACAGAGGGAGTGGTAGTGGACTGTCTGTTTTTATGTCCCATCTATTGTTTCCTTGTCCCAAAAGTTGTTTGAGCTCTGACCTTTTTGAGTTCTCCATCCAGTTGCAGTTAGCCAAGCCAGTGGGATGGCGGCGCGTTTCATCATCCACTGCAATGTCCCTCAGTGGGGCTCTGAGAAGTGTGAGGATCAGCTGGAGAAGACAGTGAAGAACTGCCTGTCTGCTGCGGAGGAGAAGAAGCTCAAATCTGTGGCCTTCCCTTCTCTACCTACTGGAAGGTAATTAAAGAAAGTATTATGGAATAAATATGAATTATTCTATGAAACAATAACATTATGATATAGATATTAAATATAATATAAACATATACATTATATTTAATATATATATCATAATGTTAATACTACAATTAAATAAAACTACAATTCGAATTTCACATTTTTTTTTATAACAGCAATTCTATCAATAGTGCAACCTGTGACTTAAAGTTTATGCAAAAGGTTTTTATTAATATGTGCTCGTTTTAAATTGTTTATATTTTTATTTTTGTAATTATTCACAGGGACCGTCACACATCATCCGTGTCTAATAAATGTTAAAGAAGGCTGTTTAAGAAGTAAAAGCATTTAATTGTTGGTAACATTTTGAGTTAGTTAGGAATTTAGTTAATTGAGGAAACACTTTTTAACAGTAAAAGAAGCTGTTCCTTTAAGTAACACAACATTTAATGTATTGCAAAGCATGATCATTGATTGTTATTGACAGATTCACATCTTAGTTCCATTTCTTAAATAATAATATGTAATTTACATTTAATGCTGCTGAAGACCAACGTGCTGTAAACCTAAGAAGAATTAAGATCTAAAAAATGTTAAAAAGAAACAAACACTGCAGCAGAATGCATGTCATCATGCAACAAAAGATAATAAAATAATATAAATAAAAATCCTCTATTTAAAAAATATATAATAAAATGTATAAATATTGTGCATTAGAGATGGGAAAAAATTCATTCAGGGATTTATTGTAATCCTTTTATGTGGAAATTTATTCATCACCACGCTGATTCCAAAATAATTATTTTTTATATGATTTTTTTTTTTTCATTTCAGGTGGTAAAATGTTGCCGTTCCTCTATAATATTTTAGGTGGTGCGCTCTAAACAATTCAGAAGACACAGCATCTCGTATGGAAGGAGCATATTATTTGCTAAATTTGTTTAGAATTGTAAATCTGAAAAAAGACTCACATTGAATCAGATACTTATAAACTTACAGAATCTCAATACAAATTAAATCGGCACCTAGGTATCATATCAAAACAGGTCATGCCTATTATGTATAGTACAATATAGTGTAACACTAAGATATTTTTTGTTTTTTTAGTTTTTTGTAGGCTGATGTACAAAAAAAGAAAAAGATTGATAGTCTCCCTACACTTGTCAAGGTGAAATTTATTAGGTAGCAAGTGAACGATAAGTTTTCAAAGTTGGAAACAGGAAAAAAAAAATGGGCAAAGTGTAAGGATCCGGCCACATTCACAAGGGCCATATTGTGCTGGCTAGATGGCTGTGTCGGAGTATCTTCAAAACAGCAGATCTAATGGAGGTGTTCCCATTTTACAGTGGTTAACGTTTCAAGGAGGACAACTGGAGTAAAATAACAACTGGATCATGCGCACCCATAACTCACTGATGTATGTTGAAAGCCTAAGCTAGCCTGTGTGGTCCAAGCCCACAAAAGAGCTACTATAGGACAAATGTCTGAATAAGTTAATGTTGGCTATGATATAAATTTGTCAGAACACAGTGCATTACATCTTACTACATAGCGGCTGCTAAGTACACGTGAGCATCAGTACTGGACCATGGACTAATGGAAGAGGGTGGCCTGTGAACCTGATGAGTCAAGTTTTCTTTTACAACATGCAGGTGGCTGTGCCTTGGGAAGAGATGGCACCAGGATGCACTATAAGAAGAAGCCAAACTGTTAGGCTCATTGTGACTTTCTGGGCAAGGTTTTGCTGCGAAACTGTGGGTCCTGGCTTTCATGTAGATGTTACTTTGAACTATATAATCTACCTTAACATTGTTTCAGACCATATACACCACACACGGCAGTGGCCTCTTCATGCACCCTGCTGTGCAAGAATGACTTGATGACATGACACAGTGTTCAAGGTGTTGATTTGGCCTCAAAATTCCAATCGAGCATCTGTGGGATGTGCTGGACATACAAGTCCAATCCAACTTGCAGGACATCAAGGATATGCTGATAACATTTTGGTGGCAGATACTACAGAGTCCATACTTTGTTATAGGATGTTGCTTATTAGAACATGGTATATAGTCTGTTTCACATTCCTGTGAATAAATAAGCATGCTTAATTTTCTTGTATTTAGCATCTGAACAAACAGGTTTAAATGTTTAATGTGGCCAACTCTGTTTAAATCAACATACTGTATGATATTTACAGCCAGATGACTCGCTCTCTTTTTGTTCTGAAAGTTCTCTTTCAATCTTTTTCAGAAATGGTTTCCCAAAGCAAACTGCCGCCCAGCTGATACTGAAGGCCATTTCAAATCATTTTGTTTCAGCAACCACATCCTCACTGAAGAACATTTACTTTGTGATGTTTGACAGTGAGAGCATTGGGATTTATCTGCAGGAAATGACCAAGATGGATGTCAAGTGATGATTGCGCAGTGGGTCCTTTTGTTGGTAGCTTGCATAGCTTGGATGCTAGTCTGTTTAATCTGATGAGTTCTGTGTAGGCCATCTATTTTTTATGGAAAACCGAACTGACAGATGTTAGCATCCAGGCTAACAGCAGAATTTCGGCTCGTTTTCCAGCTGACGTGCTGTTTGACTAAAGATGCTGTAGTTATTTGGGTTTTGGAACAAATTTGGAAAGTATATAAAAAGGGTATTTGTGAATGACGTACTATATGCGTTTATGTTTCACTGTTACCATCATGACACTCATTTAGAGTAGGCCAAGTTCATTTGTTCCATTTTTGTTCTTAGACTGAGCTTGTTTTAACATTCCATGTTGTATAAAGACTTTTACTCACTGTTTTTCAGCTAGAGTTCTTGTGTAGTTTCTGATACAGTTAGTTTATTAAGAGGAAAAAATGTGTTTGTCATTTTGATTTGAAATAAAACAGATGTTTTACACTGTATATCTGGCTCTTGTCTTCAGCAGTTGTGTTGTAGTGTTGTAAGAATCACCAAAAAGTTTGGTTATAAGCAGTGCGTTACATTTTTGTGAAATGGATTTGTAGAAATAGTTAAAAGGTTCAATCTAAAAATAAGCTGATCAGCTTTAATGTAATCAGTGATATTATTATTTCACGTCGGAGCCCACATACCTGTCTTTCTCTATGGCAGAAACTCTCTAACATTAATACAAAGAAATAAAATTTTGGGTTCAGTTTCTTACACCTTGTTTATGCCAAGTTGTACTTCTTTTGTCGTCAGCCAAATATACTCCCTGCTCGGTAATCAGAGAGTGAATCACAGATGAGAAATTGAAAAAGTAGATTAGATGAAGTTTTGTCTTAAAACAACTCCAGCGAGTTAAAATTCACTTATACCACTTCAGCGCTGAAAATATTAACTAACCCCAGTAAAAAAAAAAAAATTCACTTTAGCTTTTCTATTTAATATCTATTGGTGCAGGTGTTTGTTTACATTGAGTTTATCAGCAGTTCATCTTGAAGTAGATTATTAAGTCCAGCACATAACTGTTTATAACATCACACTTTTATTGAACATTACATTACAGCTTTTTATTAGCACCAAGGACATATAAAACAAACTGGTTTTAAACTTTGCACAGGAAGAATAAATCTACATTAATCTGCTCATTCATCTTTGACGGTTCACTTTCCTTTATTTTGGAGTAAGTCACGCTTTCGTTTGTGTTTTGCGAGGCAGATGCATTACGGTCATTTCTGTGTCTTCCACATACTCAGTGTATACACGGTAAACTATCGCATTGATTGGCCTTGTTGAAAACTGCTTATAACATCCCTTATACTCAACATTTTGATTTCATTCATGGTGCAGATTTAATTTCTGGCAAATACTGCCAGAAGAATTGTACGGGTCGCAAAGAAAAACCCACAGACATCTTCAAGGGGAATACAGGTTGCTCTGGGGGAAAAAATGGTGGTGGTGCTTCAAAGAGCACAAAAAGGAAGTACTTGAACACAAGTGACCTGGATGTAGGTTGCCAGGACAGGAGAACGTCATTACTGCACCCATGCCACAAAAAGAAAGACAGGGTTAGCAGCTGTTAAACTATGGTAAGGAAAAGGATAGACAGGTAACATTTTACCAGTCATGGAAGCCATGAGAGTAGACACAATTTCAAGGACTTTAATGATTTCTTTTTTTTTTTGAAGAGTAAGAGGAGTATTCAAATGTTCAATTAGAATTCTGTCATAAGCTTGTTGATGGATAATAAAAGCTTATGCAAACAGTGAAACTTGCAACTAAATAGTATGTCAGATGTGTATTGACAATGGTATGTCCAATTTTGTCCGGTGCACCAAATTATTTGAGGTATCCTACTCATGTTGTACAATCTCACTCACTCATCGTCTCTATTGCCTTATTCTGTAGCTTAGGGCACGAGGCGGGGCACACCCTGGACAGGCTGCCAATGAACATGGCGCACACACACACACTCGCACACTATGGGCAATTTGGGAACAATTTGGGGGAGGGGGGACAAACTAAGACCATGAATGGAGATAAAATATCAGCCCACCATAAAATGAATCATCATATTCCATTCCTCCATCTAGGAACCTCTGTAGTCCAGCTAGGGACTGTGAAAGCCAGTGGTGATTGCCATTGTATGTATTCCTAATAGTTCCATCACCTCAGGTTAACATACACACACATTCACACACTACGGGAGGTGCAAGATGAAAGCGTTAAGCCACCGTGCCACCAATCTTCATATTACTCATATTTATTTGAATGCACATCAAGCACCTTTGATCAGCCAAATATTTATTAACCTTCTCCAAATACCAAAGATCAATGATAAACTCCAAAGGTCAATGGAATTACAATCTCTGAAATTTGTGACGCAACCAATAATAACCAATAAAACAACTGGGCCAGATGAGCTCCCCATTCTACTTATTTCAGTTGTCGTTATGGGCTGCCACAATGAAAATTCCTTTTTTGCATAATTGATTTGCACAGGTTTAACAAATAGGTTATCAACTGATATTTCATTATGAGCTCATTCTAAATGAACTGGTATCTATATATCTAGTATATATGTTTGTAAAAAGCTTTAATTCTAGTGAAAACCTGGGAAATCTCCTTCAGGATCCATGTCCTATTGACCCTTATATATTAATAAAATCAGCTGGGGAAATTATTGCCTAGCATTTTATTGTCACATAACGTTAATGAGCCTGGACATGACCAAATAAAGCAACCCCAGATCATAACCCTGCCTCCAGGAATTTGTGCAGTAGGCACTGTGCATGGGTGCATAGCTTCACGCACTTCCCTTCCTACCCGGAGACGTTAATCGCCCAAGAATGGGGCCAGTCTGGACTCATCAGACCCATTGCTCGAGTCTTTGTTATCCCTAGCAAACTAAAGTTATTTTTCCACCCAATAGCCTCACTAACAAGTGGTTTCTTATGGCCACACAAATGTTTATTCCACATTGAACATGTGGAAAAGATTGTACTTTCAGTATTAAACATTAGCTGTGATTTTTACTTTCAATTTGTTATGATGCAACTTCAAGTGTTCGTGATCTCCGCTCATGGTCCTTGTTTTTCCTTTATCTAAATTTTTTCCATGAATTGGACAACACAGTCCTTTTAATATGTTTTAATAATGTGTTGTGCAGTTCTTAACCCGATTCCAGTAAATTCAGTTACTTCTGAAATGGCAACTTTTTTTTTTTTTTTTGACCAGGCAGGTCAGCAGTATCTCTGGACATAGGAAAAAAAAAAAACATGATAGGGTCAAATACAAATTTGAAGTACTTACTCCTTTCAGCTTTGGCAGTATTTTCTCTAGTTGGATTAAGTATTTTATAACAACTCAGTAGCAGCTGTGATGATATGTTGTCCAAATCACTTATTCTATTAACGAAGGGTCACTTGACAAGACTCTCTTGTCACCTCTGTTGTTTGTATTAGCAGTCAAGCCACTGGAAACTGCTGTAAGGAATAGTCAAAATATTAAAGCATATGATAAACAATTTGAACCCATTTGGATTATGTGCTATAGATGACATTTTTATATGACACAACAGTTAATACACAAATGGTTAAATACTTTATGAAGTCTGAGGTTACAAACTCAATCCAGCTCAAGCAGCATTTCTTTTCCTCCTTCAGAGAGTCAGAGAGGTTTACATAGATGGATGGATGGATCCATTGAGGGATCTACAGCAGGTTACACAAACAGTAGTATGGGGAGGGGAAAAATGGAATTGGCGGAATGTAATTGTACCTTTAATTTATTATTTCTGACAATCATTATTAAATTAGCAGGCACCTGTAGAGGCAGCATACATTTTATTAATGGACCAGTTACATACCGCATGTAATGTTTAAGAAAATAAATAAATAAAATTTTTGTCCAAACATTTCTTTTTTGAGGCCTGTGTCATTCAGCGATACGAAAACGTGTCTACTATCTCTGCTTGAACACCATTTCCTCACTGCCCCTAATCACTTAGGACACCTTCGTTGCTCTTCTACAACTTGGTGGGGATAGGAGTGATTTCCTACTTTAAGAATGTTGAGAAATAACTTACTTCTACTCCTAAAAGTAGGACCGAAATTGCATCATTTCTAATACTGAGAAGCTTAGCCAATACAGGCTCTGACCTTTGATTGAAAATCAATATTCTACTGTACACTATAGTCAAAGGCAAAATTGGTCAAATTTCACATCAAATCTTATTTTTAGTCATCTCAAAAAAGTGGCATGGAGTGCTGTAGGTACCTGTAGCTGACGATGATAAAATTTAGCAAGCTTAAATATACTCCTGAAAAGAAAAGATTTTTGTACGTGAACTATCCAAGCAAAAAGGTCGTAGTGCCCTTAAAATGTCCTGGAAACAGGATTCTTTCATAAAAATTTGAAGATTTTGTTACCTCTATAAGGTTTATTTTGGCAAATTTTCATCAGAATCTGAGATGATCACCATGGAACTTTACTGGAAATGACTTGATTTTGCACGGCCAATAACCCTTAAGTAACAAGGCGAACGAACACTCTTAGTTCACACCAGTTCATGTCTTCTAGTCTTGCACAAAAGATGAGTTTTAAAATTTGGGCAGATAAAGGTATAGACTGTCTTTGCATTACATATATATATTTTTTTTTAAATCACATCATTTCATCTTTTGGGAGCTTATTACATAATTTTAAAAAATCACTCCAAACATTTTTAAAAATAAAAATTCCTTCTGTATGAAAGATACCAAAAATTTACCAGTAAAGTTGATTGACGTCTTAAAATTGGTGATAAATTCTCATGCCTTATCTAATAATAAAATGTGTGCATGGAGTGCAGACATTAATGATGTGATCAACATTGAGCAATGGCAAGAGATCTGTTTAAGAATACAAACACAATTCATACAGTACATACTTACTTCAAATTATTTTAGTTTAAATGGATAATAAGAATGTACATAACTTCATCTCCATACAAAACTAAATCAATTTAATCCCTGTAGGCATTAAATGCAACACAGAAAGAAACTTTAGTTTAATTACGTTAGAGACTGCCCAACTATCCAAGCTTTTCAGTTACTGTAGAGGTACTGGATATCCCTCTTTGTTACTAATGTAGAATTACGGTTATCACCAAAGCGATGCACCTTAGGAATTGCAGAATGTAATAATAATGCAGCTAAGAAAAATTTGTTTTGTTTATTTCTAAGCATACTATATCCAATCAGGAACAATTAGTCAACTGAGCCAGTCTACAGATCTGCCTGGATGAGTGGAAATAAAAAATATGGTGAACTTTTTAGAAGGGAACAATTTAGCTAAAAAGTATTTTATGTGCAGAGGCTATAATCTGTGCACAATGACTTTGTTATTCTCTTTATGTGCATATCTTTAGGTCATATTATTGTCTTCTATATATGTTTTAATCTAAGACAGCTTTACTGTTTAGTCCTGTTATGTGGTGTGTATTTAAACTGGGTATTGTGACCGCTTGTATGTGTACTATGCTTCTATATGTACAGTATCTATGTTTATATGTTTAATACATAAAAATTTAATAAATATACTCATGAAGGGAAAATCAATTATCATACAAACCACTTCATTTATATCCTTTATTAGATTGTAAAAAGTACATTTTATTTATATATACATATTTGTATGTGATTCCTGTTGACTGGAGAATTAAATAAAAGCCCTCCACTGCTACCTTCATTTTGGGTGGTGAGTCTTATTCTGTCTGAATCAATGCAGTGGCATCCCAGTTTCACTATTTAAAGCAAGTGATTTCTAAATGATTCTGAACCTCGGGAGCAGAGGACATTATCGTGATTACTCAAACTTAACACACACGTTTTGTCCTACATCCATAATAGTATAAAGCCAGTCTGCAGAAAAAACAGTAAGACCTGGAGCAAAAACTAGTCTTTGTTGGCCTGTTTTCAACTAATAGTCAATGAAATGGACTTGTTTTCACTAGACTTGTTTACTTCCATTTCAATGATTTTTATTTTATTTTTTTGTATATATATATATGTATTTGAAGAAGTGCGAGAAATCTTTAGGCGAATTACAGCAACATCAGAAATAGTAACACAATGTGACCCCCAATACTGTACTCAGGTTACAATATCTTTAAGACTTATCAGGACTAAAAACAAAAAGCAAAAATAAAACCTGGCATGCGGATCTGTGTGGACAGCACATTCACCCATTTAAACCACCGCTGACAGGATTGACTTGGGAACAAACCTGGAATGTTCAACTTGTAGTGTTCACTGAACAAGTGGGTCTCCTCTGTCTTTGGATTAGAGAATTCCCACGATGATGTAGATTCACTTCTCATTAAAAACACTACATTTTGACAGATATTTTAGAACGGTGAAATGCAGGACAAACATTTCTGAAATTATCATGGTCAATGTAGAACACAATATAACTATGCAAAAGCCTAAAAAGCAAATATGTAAACATAAATTATGTTTAATGTTACTATACAGTTTAAATTATATTGAGTGGTGTGGAGAATTAGTGAGAGATCCATTTCTATGGTTCCATGTTCCTGCAGTCCTTAAACCCAAAAAAAAAAACACTATTAAGTACAGATCATGCTAAGCCTAAACCGAATAGTTTACTGATACATCCTGTTCCAATAATTTTTAGGTGTAAGACACTGTATTTCAATATTCAATATATTAAATCTGCACAAATGGGTAGAAATATAAACCTGAATCAGTGCCACACCTGGACCCATCACTGTAGGTCTGTCCTTCAGTCCAGGTTTGCTTTGCTAATCTGAATAAATATTTCTGCAAACTGGATTAATGAAGGCGTGTGTGATCAACAGCACTGGACACAGTATAACTTATGTTTAATGTGGGGAAATAAGAAGCATGTCAATTGCACTTTCCCTTTCTTTAGCTCTCCATCACTCTTTTCAGGTCTTACGTAAGGTATTCGTTTGTGCTGATCGTGAGGCAAGTCAGAGCATTTAATGCAGAGAGAGAACGGCAGCATGAGAGGGACAACGATCCTTCAGTGTCCTCTTCTAGATGCTCAAGGATAATCTTGCATGTTTAATTTGACCTCAGAAATGTCAGCAGGTTCAGTTGGACGAGGTGCTGGAAGCAGGGGTACAGGTGATGTGGCTTCTATGAGGGCGGGATTTAAAATGATTGGCAGGGACATGGGTGGTACTCCCACCTGCAGTGGAGATGCTAGAGGCTGAAGTATTAGTGGAGACTGAGTGAGAGTGGGCGGGGATTCAGACGAGCTCTTAACTGGAGTAGGCATTGGAGGAGTGGAGGGAGGCACTGGAGATGATCTATCATTTCCTGTGAGAGTTAGAAGGAAAAGATCAAGTAAGCAATAAGGTACATCGTACATTTGTTCGTTGTTTAGTTAACATGAGTGGTGAGTTGTATGTACGGAATAGCAAGCGTTGCTTCATGCTCACCATTGGCACTGGGTGTTTGTAAGTCCTGAGGAGATGCAGGTCTGCTGGGGGTCTTTGGCTCTGTAGGGGCAGTTGGCACTGGTGCAGGGGATGGCACCGGTGGAGAGGGTGGAGAAATAGGAAAAGAAGCAGGAGCAGGTTCTACAGGAACACTGGGAATAGGTTCTGCACATAACAAGGGTACACCAATAATTAAAGAGTTACAGGCAGAAATAATCAGAATCTTTAAAAACCTGAAATTATTTGTACTCTATAGAGAGGGTGTATTATAGAATTGGGTGAAATTTTAAAAAATCTGCATTGTGATACCTGGCATGACAGCTTGCTTGAAAAGCTCCTCTCGAAGGTGGGGTAGGAAGCAGTCGATCCTCTCCCAAGTGATCTCCCAGAGATCAGAGTAGCCTGTACGAGAGTCTGCACTATGGAAGATCCCAGCTGTGTCCATGACCAGCAGCATGTTTTTTAGAGACTCGGGTATGGCTTCCAACTTTACAGGAAAAATAGTGTTAGTGTTTTAATGGTACTTATAGTGTATTAAATGCAAAAGCTCATGATTTGTTCATGTGAAATAACATTTAAGTTTTCTTTAACAGGCATTATTAAAAGTAAAAGGTTACTAATAATGACTATGGCAAAGTCTTTAGCTCACAACACAATACAGTGCTTGACAAACTACAAGGCAAAACTAAGTTGGTCTATTATTATGCGATATGACTTCTCATTTGTGAATAAATACAACTCTTATACAGAATAAAAATACTTGTACCAAAACAATTCCGCTTGTCAGAAGGTTACTATACAGTTGAAGTTACACCCCAAGCTTCTCTTTTATTGTCAATCTTATAAATAAAATTAATTTTGCGCTTATGTACAGTGCAGCCACAGATTGTGCAGTATCTATGGCTCTACTGTGTAAATTATAATAACATGAATATAAGTAATACTGGACATGTATCTCACCAGGAGGTCACTGGAGCCAGCATGCATGTACTTGTCCATGAAGTCCAAGATAGTAAGCCAAAGAGCAGCAAATGTAGGCAGAGAAAGCAGCGGTGAGAGATGCTGGAGAAACACCTGAGGAGGCCAACGACAAGAAAAAACTCAACGATTTCAAGCAGAATCGATCAAATGTGCTTTCCATTTACAGTTATGCTTCACAAAAGACCAAATCTATCAGACCTTGGAGAGCAGTGTGCAGGCCCTCATCCTGGTCTCCTCCATGCCGCCGACATCTGCTGGGCTGATGTTGTCCAAGAGCTTAGTTAGCAGCGGAAACAAAACCTATAAAAAGGGATAAAGCTCTGAGTCAGCATAAATCAATGTTTTACTTGTATTTAACTAGTGTGTCACATGCTTTTGTCTTACCTTGTTGAAACAGGATTCCCACTCCACAGCATCCAGTGTTTGCAGATCATGTACAAGGAGCGCCCTCTGGAGGTAAGTGAGAGCCTGCATACGAACCTGCCTCCGAGCATCACAGCACAGCCAGGCCATACCTGCAAGCATCGCTTCAGTGTTATTCTGCTTAGACTAAAGGGTGTCATATACATGTCTATGACAGTGAAACACTAAAAAATAAAAAATGTGCTTCTTAAACATGAGCTTCACTTATATAGTTTGATTTGAATTTGTTCACATTGTTTATATATACTTTAAAAATACCCCCCCCCCCCCCAAAAAAATCCTTCATCAATACTTCTCTTAGTGTATGAGCTTAGTTTGTGATGTTACTAATTAAGCTCCAGAGTTCTGAAACTTCTAATGGTGAATATTAGTACACCATATTTTAATTACTGACCAATAATACATTAATGGTTTAAACATACTATAATGGTTTACACACTTACAGTTTGTGTGTGCTTTAAGGCTCTTCTGAATAAGGAGACTGAATGCACTGAACATTGGAAAAGACAAAGCAATTTACTACAATTTTTACAAGTTTTGTTCAAGTCTGACCTTGGAGCAAAGGACACCAGCAGCTTGACCACAATGTTTGAGAGTCAGCTTCAATCTTCTTTCCACTGGCCTCCAGATGCCGCTGTTCCTCTGCCCATGAGCTGTAGATACTGGCTGCCCGGGTATGCAGCGTGTGCATCAGATCTAACAACTACAGTGGGATCATTGTATTAACCACACAGTAAATGAAACTACTTCACTTGTTTTTTTCATCAATAACACATGACCAAAACATATAGAGGAAATAGCAAACTGAAAAATATACAGATCAACTTCTAATCAATTTCCCTAAGAAGGTAAATAAAATGCAGTTAAAAGTAACAGTATGGAACAAAGGCAGGGGCAAAAAGAAGCAAAAGCCTAATATTCCAAATCTTTAATTTATATAATGTAATATATTGGGTGATTGGACCCATAACTGTGAGCATCAGAAAAAAAAAGAAAAAGAAAAAAAAAGCAACACCCCTGCCCCAAAGCCCCTCACCATCACACGACCCACGACCTAACAGCAGGCATAGATACTGTAAAGAAAGTAGGGAAAGGGCTGCGGTACTTACGTCCTGACTAACCTGTAAAGACACCGTATGGTAGCTTGCTGGCACCCCCTCATCCTCCTCGTCGTCACTATGGGAACGGGAGGGTCGCTGACTAGGGGGTTTAGTACGTCGGGACACACCATCTTTCTCCCGTGGCTTCTTCCTTTGCCTACTAGCTTTTGAATCATATCGGTGGCTCTTTTTTTTCTCATGAGTGCGATAACCTGTTTAAACCACAGGAATGCAGGCAAATAAACAGAGTCAAACAGAGAGTTAAACCTTGTTTTGTCAACTTGTCTAGCAGTCTTTCCTGCCTTTTCAATAATTTGACAGAGTAACATCATCTTTTATTTTTTAACAGCAGTACACTGCAGTGAAAACATAGTTGCCCTGGAAATGTATCAAAATATTTTTTTTTCTTTCTCCTGGTGTGCAGAAGACAAAGAACAAGCATTCTGCATGTTTAAAGCACTGTTTCCATTAGCTCTTTACATGTTAGAACTAAGCACTTTGATCAAGCTGCTTGTAAGCCCTGTTGACAGCAGGTATCTACAAAAGTGCATGGAGCCCTCTGATGAATAAGAAGCTGATATCTAATCACAGAGCCAAAAAGTGCTGAATGTCTTAACTAAGCCTGCTGAAGATAGCTGGATTGAAAAACTGACAAATGAACAGAGAGAGAGTATACAAGTCACGCAGTTAGATTGCCCCAAGTTAAATGACTCACCCTGAGTGGAAAGCTTATGATACCCAACCAAAGAGCTTCCAGGCCCTGACACATCCAATTACAGTGCTATAGAACCAACCCACACAAAGACTTCTTAATCCCTAAGGAGTCAATCTGCACATACAATGTCTGAAAAGGACTCTACAACACTAAGGATTGCTATATTGGCATGCGTAAGTGAAACAGAATTATGATGTCAGGTAGAATAAGACAGCAATAAAGTTTTACTTTGTGTAATTCTCACTAAGATTTCTCTCAAGCAAGGGTACCACATTCCCTTGAGAGTCATATTTTAGTATATTTTAGTTTCCAAAAGTGGTTGAATTAAAGGGCAGTCTTTTAAAAAACATGTATGATGCAAAGACTACTTTTGTTGTTTATGTTGTAGTTCAGTAGGCACAGAGGTGATCATAGACACAATGACCACCTTGTGCTATAAGAGACAACTGTAAAAAATAAAATAAAATAAAAAAGATGAAAATGTTGATTTAGATACACTAACCTCCATTAAGACTGGCTTCAACAAACACTCGGATGGCTTTCACACAAAGCTCAAAGTTCTCAGGCGTGACGTGTGCAGCATCGCGTACAATGAAAGACAGTGACTCCACGCACTTGATGAGGGACTTGGTATCATGCAGGCCCATGTCTTGACCCAAGGTTAAACTGTACTGGTTAATAAGAGGAGCCTGAGACTTAGAGTCGGGAGGTGCCTTACTGTTTTCCAGGTCATCCTTACCAACCTGTTAAAAGAAACATATAGAAAGTATAGTACAACTGTGAATCACTGTTAATCATTCGATTAAATTTCATTTTAGGCACTGCAATTTTTATTTGAAGTGGTTCAGCAATATATATCGGCTTTATTTTATATTTAACTACTAAAAATCACTATTTATTTATATACCAAGTATTTCTTAATTTCTGAGATGGTTTGTTGTTGCTTGTCTGAATTCAAACTGCTGTATTGGCTACGCCCAATAGTTGTGCAAGTGCTAATGGACAAACATCCTCAGTATATTATTTAATTTAATAAAATAATAAAAAAAAAAAATAAAATAAAAACCAGCCTTTCTGTTCCAATACTTTTAGAGGAGACTGCTTTCTTTGGTTACTAGGAGCAGCCAAACCTATAACATCATAATCTAAAAAGGGTTTGTGCGTTATATGCAAAATACTGATTGTGGAGAATGGAGATATTGCGAAAGTTTATCCTGCTTCAATGAAAAGCGAAGTAGAACCAAAACAGCAACATATTTTCGAAATTTTGAAAAATTAGATTACACAACGAATAGGTTTCATTAAAAACAAATAATTTGGAGAGAGTTCCTGTCACAAATCGTCATATAAATAAATACAAAACTGAAAAGGATATACCATCAGTACATGAATAATGTTAAAAGTAAGTAGTTTTTTTCTGTACTTACCACAAGCCATCCCACTTCAACCTCAGTGGCAGAGCGGGGGATTCTCGGCCTGCTGTGTTCAGTGTAGACCTCAGAGTCAGAGGTGTAGCCTCGGTCCAAAGTGACTTCACTCTGGTGGTATGAGCTCACTTCACTGTCAGACTGAGCACCTAGACAACCCATGCATTTAAAATTAGTCAGTTATTATTCAGTTATGCATTTAAAACCACAGCATATCACTTTTAATCAGGCTCAGTGTCAGGCATCTTGATCAGCAGGAGTTGGCTAATTCTACAGCAAAGCACAAGATATACTTTTTACCTGTGTCACTGTCAGGGTTGCTGCTGGTGAGCTGCAGTGCAGCTGGAGGTTTGACTCCAGCCCCGATGCACTCCAACAGTGTAAAAAGAGTGTACCAATCATCAGTGCAGTGGATGTTGGCAGCATTGGTTTTGAGAAGCTCATGTAGACCATAGGCAACCTCTCGACTCACTCTGGACAACACGTGGGGCTTCATCATCAGTAGCAGGCGCAGAGAGAGCAGTACCTGTGCAAGAAATAAAGCATAAGGAAGAATGCGTTTTATTGTATAGTGTGCTGTAATCTTCAGTGTAATCAATTTTGAGTACTTCGTCCTTTCCCATCATCTTCAGGTGAATGTTTTTTTTTTTTAATTACCACATCCCTCACCATGTGATATAGTGCCGCACCCCATGTCCTCTACATAATGCCTTTCGTGCATTTCGCATCAATGAGACTACATTGTACAGTCATACTGCAGTGCAACACAGTTTGATTAGTGTGCTGGAATATAAACACAATGTCTTTCTTTGCTAGCTTAACTGACTGCAGATAACTACAGTAATATTGGTCTTCGTTTCATGCATGACTGACTTAATCTGAATAACCATGTATAATCAAGTGTGCTTGTGTATGTAAGACTTTATGTTGAATGTTTTCGATTCTATTCCATTCGAATTCTATATGAAAAATGAAAAGGACCCCTGATTAAGAATTTTGTTAGACTAAAATCTAATGCCGTGTAAATCTCAATATGAGATACAGATTAAGGTTTTCAATCTGTAAAATGCTACCTCACATCCATTTCCGACTGCATGTGACTATGAGATAGATACAGGTGTATTTGCGGTAATTCTGCAGATATAAAGTACAGAACATGAACATACCTGTGAGCTGATGTCCTCTCGGCGCAGCAATCGTATAGCAAGTCTCAGCAGTCCCACTACAGCTCTTTCCACCAGGAAGCAACTTTCATTGGCATGCACGCAGAGGTGATACAAACGGGCACGGACAGTCTGCCACACACATGACACCCGGTCCCTGTAGGTACCAAAGACATTAGACGTTAGATACAAGAAAAGTCCTTAATTGTTTTATAGCTTAATAGCTTTATAGGAAGTTTTACTTCATTAATCTCTTGGGCGTACAACGGTCAGAGCACATGTCTTTATGCAACAACGCTTCCATGAATAGTTCAAAGGTCACTGTACCTATTCTCTAGAACAATGCGCAAAAGCATCTCTAGACAGAAAGCAGCATCTTCTTCATCATACGTCTCTTCATCAGGAGTCACTGAGATGAGGGCCTGGAAAATATTGGTAAATATATTACAGTATAAACATGATGTACTATTTACATAAATATCTTTCACAAATGTTTACTGGAGTAAATGTCTTAGTTTCATACGCTGGTTAAAAAAGTTAACATTTACACTGGAAGCGCTCAACACTGCTAAAAGTTACCTTCATAAGCTCCTGTAGGGATTCTAGCTGCAGGAACTTGCTTTCTGTGATCAGTTTCTCAGGATCACATTGCTGTCAGAAGGAGAAATGAAAGTAAAATCAAGAGCTCAGGGGGAAAAGAATTAAAAGAAAAAATATTGTGCATTCAACATGCATATGTATACCTTTATACAGAGCAGGGCAGCCTGTTTGGCCTCTTGATTCTCAGTGGAGGGGCCTCGCTGACCGGACTGCTCTGCTCCACCGCTCAGTGTTAACCAATTAACAAAGCTTAGTACAGCCGACTCTCCCCTGAGAAAGGCACAATCTTTAGTAAGCTTACTTGCTCTAGAGCTGCTGTTATCACCAACAATAACAAGACAGTATGTTGTTATTTTACAGTACATTCATTCTTAAAACCTTCTTAAAGGAAGAGGAGACTCCATGAATGATGTTGACTTAACTTTTATTCTATTTACAAACATCACTGAGAATTTTATTTCATAAATACAAATAGCTCCAAGTCATCACTGTTTATTTCATAAGGACTTTTCTGAAATCCCTTAAATGGATGTGAAATAAACATACCTGTTTGAGGGCGTCTCCTCACGCTGTAAAGAAATCTTTCCATTAGGCTCTACGAAATCCTCAACCTTTGAAGAAAGCAGAGTCATAGGAGATTTACTATGTTTTAATGAACTAAACATCTTGTCCCACAAAATAAGTCCTCTTGCTATATTCACAAAGATAGAAAAGAGTTCATGAGAATCCTTATCTCACCTCTACCATGGATTTGGGTAAGAGCTCAGCCCTGAAGAGCTGCAGCATCGCATCCATGATGTTCTTCCAACCCTCTCTCAAGATATCACCATGACGATGTGCAAGGTTAAATGTTGTTTTTGCTGCTATCTGAGCCTTGGTGTTGCTGCCGAATACTGTGGGCAGGTTTTCTACAGACTGATCACACAAAGTGCTGTCATAAATTCAACAAGCATGATCTCAAATGAAGAGTCGATTGTGATAGACTGGCATTGTTCTTACCTCACTGTTGAGAGTGGTAAACTTACAAAGGGAGATGATTAAATTATCAAAAACATCACTAAAGCCATAGTGTGCTGAGATCATTGCACATTTCCTGGAAAGAGTTAAAAATAAGTTAAACTTTTACTATTTTGTAGACACTGTTAATATTCTGGTGTAATCTATTAGGCTTAGAGATTCATTAGCATTCTATAAGGAGTCATCTATCATTATACATAACAGATACCTGAAGCCTGCAATTGCTTTTTGTATAATAGTGTCCTCTAAGCTCTTGTCAAACACAAAGGAAAGGGCAGCAATTGTTGGCCCCCAGGTCATCGTGAACAGGTCGTGATCATAGCTGCCTGCAGGCACGTGAAGGAACATCCCCTCAGAAGTGGCCCCTCTGTGTAGCAACACACTCCACACATAGTTCTCCTTTACCAGGCCTTTCTGCTCATCAGGCATAACAATTTCTTCATTCCTGCAAAACAGATTACACAAATACTCCTAAAAAAAATTTTCACTGAAAACACAACTGGTTCACTTGGGTGAAGCAACAAAAACAGTTTGAAGCCCAATAATATGTCTTTGCTATCTTACTTGATGGCATTGTAGATATCTTCCAGCATGTCCTGATCAAAATCTGTACCACCATTCACACCTTTCAGATTTTTCTTAAATTGCTACATAAAAAAAAGAAAAAGGGAAGAGAAAAAAAAACAGATTAAAATTCTTTGCAGCAACATCTCTTTCCTATCAGCTTCCAAATCTGATAATGGGCATTAGGGTTATTGCTTATGCTGTCCCTTAAGTGTTAGAGTTGGGCAGACTGGTCTAAAGTCAACCTCAGCCCAAATAAACACACACATCCGCTGCTGAGTGATGGCGTTAGGCCACTGTTTTACTGCATGCCTTCTTAATGGCAGGTAAAACAAGAGAAAGCTAAGCTCCCTGGAGAGAGGGATGAACAGAAAGAGAAATAAACAGTAGAGTAAACAGGGACAATGGGGGCTGTGCCAGCTGGGCCTGTGTTGTTCCATACTGGAGCTGAGCTTTGGTCCAGACATTTACTATAGCTGCCTCAGAGACGAGACAGCTGCACTCACACACGTCAGCCAAACAGCACTGCGACCTCTCGGCTTCAAGAGCTCAACTTTCACTTAGAACTCTGCTCTGATACTTATCCCTGAAGTATGTGGTGTGGGCATATCCCAGGCCAAACTTCCAAGAGCTTGTGATGCATTTTATATGGTTTGTAGATAGATTTTGCATAATTATTATGGTAGTAAAATAATATCGACATGCCTGGCTAGAGAATAAATCTCTGTGCCACATTTATATGAAGCAACTTGTACACTAAAGCCTGGACAAAAGTGCTTCTGAGAACTGCCAGAATGACCTTTATGGTTTTTTACTAAGCTGTCTACATGGGTTCTTCATCAAACATGTGGGGTAGCGTAATAAATATGGATATATATTGAAGGATGTTTTTACTTTGTGTAAGAAAGACAAAGTGAAAATACATGGCAGCAATGTTGGGTAACGTATAGTTAGCTTAGCTGTAAATTTCTGTTTTAAGGAAGCATCAATCAACGAGTGAATAACCTATTGCAAATAAAATAAATCCTGGCTAGTAGCTCCACAGATGCACAAAATCTATAACCTTTATCTCATTAAACCTAAACGGCAAAAACAGGAATGCACACTTCTAGATAAAGATATGTAAGCCGTTTAATGACAGTGAATGTATGTGTAATACTCGTCTGACAGAGCAGTGTTCTGGAGATGCCAGACTCACCTCTACAGTCATGGGGATATTCTGCTTGCGAACGTTGTGGTTGTGCTGATCCGTGTTCAACATAATGACGGCATAGGCCAAAGCAAATCCAGCATCATTTGACAGGAATGGATTCCCATTTACTTTCTGCACATAGAGAACACAGCAGTACAAAAACATCTTTGAAACATCTTTCTAGATCATTTTGCATATAAATTGGTCCGGATCATTTCTGTGAGATCTTCCTCTCAAAACGTCAGTGAGTCAACCTTTTCCGTTACAATACGCTGATGTAAAGGGGAAGGACACAAACCTGTTGCATCTATTCTGTGCGAAATGAGCTCATCCCCTTTTTTCAGACTGAGACTAAAAGAGACATTACTATGAATACTTTCCAGGTCACGGAGTGAACAACCAAGCTTATTTAAGGTGTATGTTCTAAATGCTCTCTTTCTATGGTTTAGGTTGTGTCCTGCTGCAGGACAGATCGATTATGTCACACGTCCTACTGCAACATTTTCCCTGTCCCTGATTACCTGCATGACTAATGTGCCTGTCCTTTATCCCTACTGGGTTTCTGTTCCACAGTCACTAATTACCTGATGATAGGGCCAGTTGGTGGTAAGGATTGACTTAGCATGTGGTAATGGAAGAAGTGGTGTGTGTGTCCTAGTAATTGTGTGCAAGTGAGACAGCAGTCTACACTCTATTTACAGTATGGGTGTGTGTGTATATGTGTGAGTGTGTGTGAGTGTGTGTGAGTGTGTGTGTGTTACTGTGTCCCTGCCAAGGTGAATGTGTGTATGGCAGCTGACTCACATGCCAGTTGTCAGTGAAGGTCTCCAAGAGCCGATGAATGACCGGTGCTTCGCCAGGAAGTCGGAAAGCCTCCAGATACAAACGCAGTGCTTCATCTATACGTAGTCCTTGGAAGGTAAATGTACTGGAAAAAAGAACGGTTACATTATATATACATATATATGTGTGTGTGTATATATGTATATACATATATACACACACACACACACACACACACACACACACACACACACACACACAAACATACACGCATACATACATACATACATACATGTACATTTTAACAGCTGTTAAGGTTGTTTATTATGTTTATTATGATTATGTTTATTTCACATTAACCTACAGAAGGGAAAGAACTAAAATGGGAATGACAAATCAGAGTACAATAAACACAATTTTGAAGAATTGTGTCCTAAACTCCAACTTAATCTCCAAGTATAAGATCACAACAGCAGATGGCAGCACACACTGCCATCAGCACCATTTCTTAAAACTGAAGGACAGCATCAATGTGTCTTGAAGCCATGAACCTTATTAATTATCTTAAAATAACTGCTGAAATGTATATAAATTGAAAATAAATTAAATAAATTGCGATGAACTAAAAACAGTTAGAATAGGTCTTACTTGACAAAACTGTCGAGTAACTCTGTGTTATTTCTTTCACTGATGAATTCTCCAATCATCTTTTTGTCCAGACGGGGGTTTTCTCTAAGCCACTGCGCCACCTCATTGGTGTCCATTGGACTGCTCAGGAGACCTTTTTCCTGCAGGAACTGAATGCCCTTCTTGGGCTTCTGATTAAACTGCTCTGTTCCTGTAATGAGAAGCTACAAATACAGAACAAACACATTAAGCTGCTCATATACTGCTTAATACCGAGGCTCACAACATGTGACTTTACTTGTAAGGAGGTTAAAAGAAAATACATAAATAAAAATAAAATCACTTGATGTCATTTAGCATTTTTAGAACACTTTTTCAACTTTGGAAGCACTTCATTGCAACGAAACAAATGCATTTGGTATTCCCCTGCAATGTGGCTCCTTCTCTAAGGGTTACATGCAAAACAACTTGATGGTTGGAAATACCCTTACAATGAGCTACTTTGGTGCTACGTTTTAACAACTTAATTGGTCAAATTAAGTTTAAAGTTCAAATAAAAATTTAAACATTAACATATATTACATATTTGCAATTAAACGGTTTATTCCGTGTATCACAATGCAAACTCTGTAAAATCTTAAGAACTCTTGTTACCTTTTTCTTGTTTTTAATATTCATCAGTTCCTGTGAGTCTGGAAGACAACTGCTGAAACGCTGAGGCTTTTTAGGACTTTTCTTTTCAGCTAAAATATTTTGGAAGTTAAAAAGAAAAGGAAAAAAATGGCATTATTTCGCTAGCAAACAAAGATTTTATACGCACAAGGGCGCACACACACACACTGCTAAATACACAGTCAGTACCCGAATCTGCCTCCTCCTGGTCCTGTCTACCTAGTTTCATCTTTTCAGCCATGAGATGTCCACTGGTCGGAGGGCAC